>LNAC01000027.1:2681173-2695723 GCA_002007465.1 Ailurus styani | reverse complement strand
TCTCTCTCTCTCTCTCTCTCTCTCTGTCAAATAAATAAATAAAATCTTAAAAAAAAACATAACACACTGAATGCAGTCAGGGAAGGGGGAGAAAAAGAGGGGGGAAAAAGACACATCACATACAAGACAAACAAGTAAGACTACTAACTTCTCATCAGAGAGCAGATGACAATAAAATGATGTCTTTAATGTACCAGGGATGGGGAGTGCTGGGGTGGAAACAACTTAAAATCCTGTACTCAAAAAAATATTCTTCAAAAGCAGGGTAAAATAAAGATATCTTCAGCTAAGCAAAAACTGGGAGAATGCTTGCCAGCCTATCTACACAACAAGAAATGCTAAAGGATATCCTTCAGCCCAAAGAGAAAGGATACTGAATGAATACTTACAGGAAGGAACAAAGAGCTCCAGAAATGGTAAATAAGTAAACATAAAGACTGTGGTTTTTTCCCTCATAATTAGCTTACAAGTCAAATAACAATTCAACACAAAACATAACAACACTCTAAGGTGAGATTTGTAATACACATATAAGTAAAATATATAATGAAACTTCCCCCCAAAAGGGGCAAGAAAATGGAATTATATTGATGAAAGGTCTCACACTGGAAGTTGGAATAAGGAAGCAGGAGGGTCTGGTGGAAAATGAGACATCAACAAGAGAGAAGCAGGAAAGGTGAAATGTGAGGTAACTTTCTGAGGAAATGGAAATATTCCAATCTTGTTTGTGTTGCTGGTTATATGGAAAGACAAAGGAAAGTAACTAAATTTTCAGACACACGTGGGAGTCAGGCACTAATGAATTAATAGATGTTGACAAGAATGAATGGAAGATATCTAAGACGACTTCAAGTTTTCTGGATTATAGAGGTATCAGTCCCCCTTAACCACACTGGGAGCTACAGTTAAAGAAGGTTTCAAAGGATAAAGATTATGAGTTCTGTGTTGGGCACGTGCCTAGAGGATAACCAAATGGAACAGGGAACAGAACGTGAGAATTTGGAGAGAAAAACTTTCTAGCTCAGGACTCAGAAATAAGAAGCAAGAACAAAAAAGTAGTAGTTATGGTAATAAGTGTACAAAAGGTTACCCAAAATGATATCTAGGGTAAGATGGACTAAGGACCAGGGACAGAGCTCTAATAAATGCAATTATTTAACAAAAAGGAAGAAAAACACCTTAAAAATGAGAAGTAGCCATAAAGATAGGTGATAAAAGAGTAGTGTCACTAAGAGAAAGGGTACACAGTTTTAAGGAAGAACTGGTTGATCAGCAGATTAAACCCTGTGGAAACTTTAACTCAAGATAAGTAGATGAATGTGAAAGGACAAAAAGGAAATCTCTAGGTCCAAAAAGCAAAAATGAAACTCAAACCCATTGTAGTAAGTAGGACTCATGATCAGTAGGTATAAATCCCATATATACATCTTAAGGACTACAGTTTTAATGCCTACTCCCAAAGGATTGGCAGTTGGAGCATTTTTGGCACTAGCCTTCTCCCTCAAAGCCAAATGTCAGAAAGCTATTCCTGTTATGAAGAACTAGAAAAACATTGCTTGTTGTCCCAGACAGGACAGGAAAGCTGGTGGCTCACCTTTGGGTAGAAGAAAGACATCCTTAAAATTAGAGGTGGAATATGGAATCAGGGACAATTTTGACAAGACAGGAAAGACTTAGGTATGTATATCTGTTATTTTTGTTACATAATAAACTACTCAAACTTAGTGGCTTAAAAAATAACTTTTTTAATTTTGTAGATCAACTGGATAGTTCTATAAAACTTACAGGATAAGTAACTCAGCTAATTTCAGCTGGGCTTGCTTACACATTAATTAGTGTGTCGGCTGGTACCTAGATGATGGCCTCACTGACATATCTGTCAGTGGATACACTGTCAGTTGGGGCAACAAGGGTGACTACATCATGTATGTATCTTAACATGCTGGAAACTAATCCAGGCTTCTACAGAGCAGGAGTGGGAAAGCTCTAAAAAAAGAGGAAGCTATAAGACCTCTTGGGATCTAGGAGCAGGACTTGCAAAATAGCCCTTAGCCAATTCAACCAGTCAAAGCAAGTAACAAGGACAGCCCAGATTCAAAGGGCGAGACAAACAGCCCTACCACACAATGGGAGGAGAATAAAAAAATTGTGCCCATGTTTGCAATTTACCACAATATGTTTAATAAAGAAAAGATACAGAAAAGTGACAGCTTACTAACAGTGAAACCAAAGAGTTGATGGCCCTTGGAACATGTGAATCTGACAGGATGCAGAAAACTGTAAAATAGGTACCAAATAACCACCAAAGAACCTTAGAAGCAGAGACTTGATCAGAATTTCTTTAAAGGAAAAGAAGGGTCTGGAAATGGCATAGTATGTATCCTTACTACTGAAACAATCACCATGAAAAAGCCTAAATGGAATTGCTTAAAACGCCATTGGGGGAAAACAGCTGGGGGGGTGGGGGGTGGGGGCGCGTCTGGTTGTCTCAGTTGGTTAAGCGCTGCCTTTGGCTCAGTAATGATCTGAGAGTCCTGGGACCAAGCTGCATATCAGGTTCCCTGCTCAGTGGGGAGCCTGGTCCTTCCTCCGTCTTCTGCCACTCCCCTTATTTATGCTCTCTCTCACTCTCTCTGTCAAATAAATAAATAAATAAAATCTTAAAAACAAAAAACAAAAAACAACTGACTTTTTTAAAAGCTAAGTTAACATAACTCAGCATTATTTTACATGAATAAATTTTTAAATGATATTTCTTTTACACTAATTCAAATTGATAACACTTGTTTTAAAAACATTTTTTCCCAAGTTTTATTTAAATTCTAGTTATTTAACATATAGTGTAATATTGGTTTCAGGAGTAGAACTTAGTGATTTATCACTTACATGTAACACCCAGTGCTCAACACAAGTGCCCTCCTTAATACCCATCACCCATTTAGCCCCTCCCCTGCCCATCTCTCCCCCCCCAACAACCCCCAGTTTATTCTCTATAATTAACAGTCTCATGTTTGCTTCCTTCCTTTTTTTCCTTCCCTTACGTTCATCTGTTTTGTTTCTTAAATTCCACATATGAGTGAAATCATAGGTATTTGTCTTCCTCTGACTGACTTATTTTACTCAGCATAATACCCTCTAACTCCATCCACATGGTTGCAAATGACAAGATTTCATTCTTTTTTATGGCTGAGTAGTAGTCCACTGTATATATACACCATGTCTTTACCCATTCATCAGTCAATGGACATTTGGGCTTTTGTCATAATTTGGTGACTGTAGATAATGTTGCTATAAACATCAATAACAATTGTTTTGGAAAGGTGAATGGCTTCAACGGGTTCAATAGAAAAGAAGATTTTTCAATGACATCTTTCTTTCAGTTATACCAAAACATTTAAAATTGATATCACTTGGTCATAAATAAGCCAAAAATCACAAAATCACAGCTTTATATTAGGTGAATACAGTAATTTATCAATCAACTAGATACCTGAATAATTCAGCATTCTTTGGAAAAGTACAAACAAGGGTTCACTTTACTAATTCTATTAAGTAAATTATCACTGAATGTGAGATCTTTTTTAAATTCCCTCACTCAGGGGCGCCTGAGTGACTCAGCCAGTGAAGTGGCTGCCTTCTCTCAGGTCATGATCCCAAGGTCCTGGGATCAAGTCCCACATAGGGCTCCCTGCTCATCGGAGAACCTGCTTCTCCCTCTCCCTCTGCCTGCCACTCTGCCTACCTGTGCTCTCTCTGTGTCAAATAAATAAAATCTTAAATGAATTAATTAATTAATTCCCTCACTCAAAAACACTAATTTCATTCAAATAACTAATTAGGTTATCTTTAGATCATTTATCTCATTGAACTGAAATTGTAGGATAATACAACTGGACAAGCCAGATTACTCAGGTTGAAATTCTAGCTCTACCAGTAAGCTTCAATTGAGCTAATATATATGTGAAGTGCTCAGTACAGAGCCTGATATATAGTGAGCATTATATAAGTTCTAATGATGATTATTATTAGAGGTTTTCTCATTTTCTATAGAAAAGCCCTGGATTGGGGCTTAAAATCTAATTCTGCCACTTATTACATCTCTGGGCAATTTACTTGACTTCTCTGAGCCACCTCCACTTCCTGACCTATAAAATGGTAGACCCTAAGGAGGTCTCTTTCAGTCTGAGAATCTCTGATTATGTTGTAACATTAAGGAGAAAATTCACAGCTACTTCACAGTCACTCCTCTCTTCTCCTTAAATTAGGTGTTCATATCATCTCTTATCCCTGCTCATTCTGAAATTATTTCTTTCACCCTTACTTCTCATTTCTTTTTATTCATTTTAATATTTAACTAATTTTCTTCAGATTCACCAGTTCCATTTTCTTATTTGTCTCTGCTAATTATTTTCGTAAGGGCTTGATACAATTGTATTCTTACTTGTCTCTACTCAGAACATTTCCTGTAATTCCACTCTATTATGGTCTGTCACACTGAGGGAATAAGAACACCAACAGCACAACATTTTTACAGCATTTTTACATTCGGTCTTCCACTTAAGTCTCATAAGCATCACCCTGTAAAAGGTTATCATGCCCAGAGAAAGAATGTGATTTGACTCATAACATGCAAAGCCAGGACATAAAACTAGGATAAATACCCTAGACTATTATTTTCATGTTATTCCTCATTGTTTCCTTGTCTTACTAGAATGTGCAAGAAGGTAGTTATTAAGAAGACCTAATTTTGAGCACTAACTCTGATACTTACTGTTTGAACTTGTACAGGATATACTACCACTCTGAACCTCAGTTTCTGCATTTATAATCCTGGGATAACAAAAGATTTTGTAAGAATAAAACAACAAAAAAATATGCTTTATAAAATAAGGGACTATGCTTGTCTATATCTGATTCACTGTATATTTTCTACCCTTGGCCAATGTAGCATGACACTATATCCGTTTTTATTCACTGTTCTGAAATTAACCCCCTAGTTCTAAGACTCTTTTGTTTCTTTTGATCCACAGAAGAGAACTTCTATTTGGAAAAATAAATTTCACTGAACCGAGCTAATATGGTCACCTAAAAATTTATTGAGCATCAAATACATGCCAGGAACTGTGAACCAGAAAATAATACATGGAAAAAAAGAAGAGACTTCCTAAAATCATTAAAAGTAGCAGTCTGATAAACTTTTCACCCACCTACAAGAAGCTGAGTGATTTTTTTTCCTCCTTTCTTTCTGCTCTCTTAATTCTAACTCCTTCTCCCTCTTCTGTCAGAGAGGGGAAGAGAACTTAAAGAAGAACGAGGAAAAGCTGGGCTCAGTTATAAAGGCTACACACCAGGCAGAATGAAATAAACACAGCTCTCCTAACAGTTCTACATGTCCTACATAAAGCATCTTAGCATACCTATGAAACAGGGGAAGAAAAACAACAAAATTACTAAGCATGTACAACTTGCCCATTATTGTTTCAGGTTCAAGTACATTGTCACATTTAATATCTACACAATCTTGAGGGGTAGGCATTCTTATTTCACTCAGCAAATATTTACTGGGTTATCTATTATGTGCTAGGCACTGTTTCGGTTACTAGGAATGCATCAGTAAACAGAACAAATAGATGAAGATCCCTGCCCTGGTGAAGCTTATTCTAACAAAGGGGAAAGCCAATAAGCAATTAACTCAATATGTAAATTACAAAACATGTTAAATGGCAATAAATGGTATAAAAAAAATAGAGCAGATAAGGGGAATTAGGAGTATATAAGGAGGAGTATGAGAAAAAGAGAAGAGGTTGAGAAGATGACATTTAAGGAAGTTGGTCATGTGGTTCCTGGGAACCACTAGAGAATTCTGAGCAGGGAAGTGAAATATTTTTCTTACTTTTTTTGAAGGGATCACTTGGCTACTGTGTTGAGAAAAGACTGTAAGAGGGAGTGTTAAGAGGGCAAATGAAAGACAAGTTACAAGGTTACTACAGCAATCTAAGTGAGAGATGTTAGTGGTCTGGACAAGGATAACAGGAGTGGAAGCAGTAAGAACTGACATATTTTAAATATATTTTCATATATTGAAAGTAGGGCTTGGGCGCCTGGGTGGCTCAGTGGGTTAAAGCCTCTGCTTTCGGCTCAGGTCATGATCCCAGGGTCCTGGGATCGAGGCCCGCATCGGGCTCTCTGCTCAGCAGGGAGCCTGCTTCCTCCTCTCCTTGTCTCTTTGCCTGCCTCTCTGCCTACTTGTGATCTCTCTCTCTGTGTCAAATAAATAAATAAAATCTTTAAAAAAAAAAAAAAAAAAAGAAAGTAGGGCTTGACAAGCTTTTGATTACAAACTGGTTGTGGGTGTAAGAAATAGGAGAATCAAGGGTTGTTCCAAATGGAAAAATGAAACATTTACTGAGCTGAAAAATATTGTGGCAAGAGCAAGTTTTGAGTAGGAAATCAATAATTTGGATAGAGACATATTAACTACACAATGTTAATTAGACATCCAAATGGTAATGTCTATGTGTATAGTTATACTTGACAGATATATAGATAGATAGAGGCATATGGGTGTGGAATTCAAGAGAAGGGTCTTAAGTAGAGATATAAATATAAATTTGGAGCTGTCTGGATATACTTGGTATTTTGAACCATAGTCACAAGGGAATGAGTGCAGATAGAGAAGAGAACCAAAGACAGATACCCCAACTTTTAAGAGAGTGATAAGAGAAGAAGGACAAGTGATATAGGAAGAAAGGCCTTTTAAAGTATAATTTCCTAGAAGCAAATTGAAAAAGGGTATGTAAGAGAATAATCAACTGTTACCAAATGTTGCTGCTAAGTCAAGGAAGAGGAGTATTGAGAACTTGAGATTCAGCAATACGGAAGTCATTGGTAACTTTATCAAGAGTAGTGTCAATGCAATGATAAAAGTGTAACTATACTAGATTTAAAAGGAAATAGAAAAAATGGAAATGGATACAGTGAGCATAGACAACTCTTTCAAGTAATCTGTTGTAAATGGAGAACAAATAAAGTGTGACCTGGCAAGGGAAGTAGGGCCAAGTAAAAGATGTTGTAAAGGCAGAAACAGCAGTAGGTTTTGTCCTCTTACACCAGTGATGCAGTACAGAGAAAACTTTATGACATAGTGAGAGTGTAGAATTGATGGAGCAACATTTTTAAGGATGCATAAAGAAATAGAATATAATGCACAATAATGAACCGGTTTTGGAAAGGGGAAAGTAATAGGTGAGAACACAGAGTATAGGAACTGGAGATGTTGGTAGGTGAGTAGATGTGATAAAAGGAGTATATGCAAGCTCTCTTCTGATTGCTTCAATTTTTTTCAGTGACATAAGAAGCAAAATCATCAGCTGAGGACAAGATTGGGGATAAGATACTATTGGGAGGTCTGATGAGAGAAAACATGAAATAAGCCATCTAAGAGAATAAAAAATAAATGACTTAGGAAAATATAGTATGAATGGCAGGTAATATGAAGGATTCACTTGATGTTTGTGACCATGAATTGAAAGTAAAACTAGTCAGCATGATTTTGCCTTTTCCTCTAGACATACAGGTCCACACGTACAGACTGGATTTATTTATTTTTTTTTTTTAAAGATTTTATTTATTTATTTGACACAGAGAGAGAGAGATTACAAGTAGGCAGAGAGGCAGGCAGAGGAGGAAGCAGGCTCCCTGCTGAGCAGAGAGCCCGATGCGGGCCTCGATCCCAGGACGCTGAGANAGTTAGAGCGAGACAACAAAGTTAAGGGTATAAGCCAGGGAGTTGAGGATGCATGCTACAGATAATGAAGGATGATTAAATTTAAGTTGGATAAAGAGTAATTAATGACTGAAGGAACAGAGGGACAATTAAAAGGTAAGATCAATAAATCAATTATTATTTGTTTTTATAAACACAACTTAAGTTGCCCAAATCACACAGCATTTTAGTCACATACCTAGAACAGAATCTGAATCCAGATGTTCTTCATTCAAGTCATTCTTTCCATGGTACCAAGAACACCAACTTGTCTTATAAATTTAATTTTCATTGGCATGCCAAACTCCACTAAGTTGGACCTAACCCCAAATTAGACCATTTTTCCCAGACCTTTTTCACCTCTTCTTCCATGGCCCAAATGCTAAGAGCCTTTCAGTGTCCAAACTCACAAATGAGTCTTTCCCTCCCCAATTAATACAAAATTACTTTCAATTTTCCCTATCTATAGACCCCCTTCATGAAAGTCTGAAGCACTAAGAATTGCTCTGAATATAAAAGTATGTCTAGGGGCGCCTGGGTGGCTTAGTGGGTTAAAGCCTCTGCCTTCAGCTCAGGTCATGATCTCAGGGTCCTGGGATCGAGGCCGGCATCGGGCTCTCTGCTCAGCGGGGAGCCTGCTTCCTCCTCTCTCTCTGCCTATTTGTAATCTCTCTCTGTCATATAAATAAATAAAATCTTTAAAAAAAAAAAAAGCCTCTGCCTTTGGCTCAGGTCATGATCTCAGGGTCCTGGGATCGAGCCCCACAGCCGGCTCCCTGCTCAGCAGGGAGCCTGCCTCCTCCTCTCTCTGCCTGCCTCTCTGCCTACTTGTAATCTCTCTCTCTCTCTCAAATAAATAAATAAAATCTTAAAAAAAAAAGTATGTCGAAATGACTACATAAATTTAACCTTCTTCATGAGTATTCTAACAAGGTATCTGCTTAAGCCACTTTAAACTTGACTGTGAAATACAGAAATAGGTAAGCTGGATTAAGAACTTTTTGCCAGCTTTTATTATTTCTAGCACTCTCCCTTAAAAAAAATATACCCTTTACAAAACCCCACAATTCTAATGTTTGTCTTCTCTCAGACAATGAGAAAATGATTATACTACATGCCATGGATCAGACTCACTTTTGTTAAACACTTTTTATATTTAGAAATTGAAATATTGTAAATTGAAGTAAAGTGAAAGTAATAAGTAAATTGAAAATAAATTATAGTAAGTCTCGGACTACCTAGCAAAGGAAGAACTAAATGTAACCAGTTTGAGGACTCCTCTGTTATTATGAACAAATGGTTAAAAAGACAAAATCTTATTTATAGTTTATGTCAAGTCTATTCTTTTCAAAGACCCAACAAGTTAGCATAATAAAAAGGTTTCAATCCTGAATATACACCAAAGTATCATCACTGATGACTTTAGAAGACAGAAAGTAGGATTCTACTATAAATATAACTCTCTATTTTCAGTTCACATGTGTGGTGAATTTTATTACAATTTGTAACTATTCATTCCACCTTCCTTCAAAAAGATAACTGTCTCCACCTGTTCCTAGTAACTTACAGTACTCTTGTAGAGGTAAACATCTCTTCCCACTGACTTTGGCTTTGGCCATAGATTTGCTTTGGCCAACGACATATAAACAAACATCAAGCAGAAGTTTTAAGAGCCACTGTGTATTTCTGCCAAATCTCTTTCTTTCTCCCCTGTTATAAGAACAGCATGGCCCAAATAGAAGTTGTTCAACAGCCTGGATCTCGGATTAGAAGATACATGGAGCAAGAACAAAGCCACCGCCAGCCTTCAGCTAACATGTAGGAAGAGCAAAAAATAAACCTTTGTTGTCCTAAGTCAATGAAATACTGAAATAATGTTATATAGCATAACTCAGCAAAAGTTAACAGCCTTATTAGTTTTATAATCAGGAAAAAATAGATTTCACTGCCTCAGTCTTTAAGGACATCAGTTGTATGATATGGCAACAACAAAAAAATGAACTGCAACCATATTTTTAAGACATCAAAGAGCTTATAAAGAAGTAGCTAAACTAAAATTCCAAAAAGAGAAGAGCCCTTCCTAGGTGAGTTGACAACTACCTGCTACTTCTTTCCCAGGAATATTTAAACATTTTGGGCATACATTGAGAATCAAGATCAGCCTAGGCAGAAGGATTGGTAAAAACTGAAAGCAACAGAGCTTTTCAGTGTGGTTGACTAAAAGAAAGTACCAAATGCAAGGCTGAAAGAGATATTTGCTGAATTCTATGATGATGCAGGAGGCTGGGAGAATGAGCTACAATGGCAGAGTGAAATCTCCCTCAGTCTCATGATACTTAGCAGAAAACTTTCTAGAAAAGGGGAAATAACCACAAGCAATACATGACAGCAACATCTGCCTGAATGTGAAGCTGTGTGGAGCAAGACATCAAAGAGCCAATCTCAAAACATCCAAAGAAAAGAACTGACTCTCCTATAGACTTTCAGGACTGTAAAACAACAACCTGACAGTCTCTCAGTCAAAAACCTAGTAGCTCAAGGTTGACAAATGAGAAATGACTAAATTTTACTAACACTACAATCCAGACTGACCCTAATTAAATTCAGTTCAATTCTTAATTAAATTGTGGTGTCAGCACCTCATCCAATTGGCCTAACAGTTGAAAGGGAAAACCATCTCTGGAGGAAGATACCCTTCACATAGTCAAATTACACAGTGTTTAGTATATAATTTTTAAAAATGAATGTATATTAATAAAATCACCCTACTTTTCATCAACATTCATGGTATATTTTTTCCTTCCTTAACAACGTATGTGGAGAGACAAGAAAATATGACCTGTAATCAAGACAAATAAACAGAAAATAAAAGCAGTCAGAGATAATGCAGATAGTGGACTAAGCCAAGACTTTAAAAAGCAGTTCATGAAAACAAAGAAAAAAATAAACAAAATATATGAAAGTATGGACATAGTCAACAAAAATGGAAATCTATTTAAAAAAAAATCACACAAGGGTGCCTGGGTGGCTCAGTTGGTTAAGTATCTCCCTTTGGCTCAGGTCATGATCCAGGGAGTCTGCTTCTTCCACTCCTTGGTCCCCACTTGTGTTTGCTCTGTCTCTCTCAAATAAATAAATAAAATCAGAAAGCAAGAAAGAAAGGAAGGAAGAAAGAAGGAGGGAGGGGGAGAGAGAAAGAAAGAAAGAAAGAAAGAGGAAGAAAGAAAGAAAGAAGAGGAAAAGTAAAGAATAGAATAGAGAATAGAATAGAATAGAATCACACAAGGGCCCCTGAAAGAAAGAAAGAAAGAAAGAAAGAAAGAAAGAAAGAAAGAAAGAAAGAAAGAAAGAAAGAAAAGAAAGAGAAAGGAAGGAAGGAAGGAAGGAAGGAAGAAGAGGAAAAGTAAAGAATAGAATAGAGAATAGAATAGAATCACACAAGGGCCCCTGAAAGAAAGAAAGAAAGAAAGAGAGAGAGAGAGAGAGAGAAAGAAAGAGAGAGAGAGAGAGAGAGAGAGGGAGGGAGGGAGGGAGGGAGGAAGGAAGGAAGGAAGGAAGGAAGGAAGGAAGAAAAGGAAAAGTAAAGAATAGAATAGAATGGAGAATATAATAGAATAGAATCACACAAGGGCCCCTGGGTGGCTCAGCTGGTTAAGCATCCAACTCTTGATCTCATTTCAGGTCTTGATCTCAGGGTCATGAATTCAAGCTTCACCACTGGGCTCCACCCTGGGCATTGACCCTACTTGGGGGGGGGGGGGCTCATTCCATTAAGCCTCCAACTCTTGATTTTGGCTTAGGTCATGATCTTGGGGTCCTGAGATCGAGCCCCACATCAGACTCCACGCTCAGCTAAGAGTCTGCTTCTCTCTCTCTCCTTCAGCCCCTCCCTCCACTCCTGCATGCACTCTCTTTCTCAAATAATCTTAAAAAAAAAAAAAAAGAAGAATCACATAGACTTCCTAGAACTGAAAAAAATGAGACAACTGAAATTAAATTCACTGGATGGATTTATCTGGACATAGCAAATGAGAGAACCAGTAAGCTTAAAAAACAAGTCAGTAGAGGGGTGACTGGGTGGCTGAGTCAGTTAACTGTCTGACTTCAGCTCAAGTCATGATCTCAGGATCCTGGGATCAAACCTGGCTTCAAGCTCCATACTTAGCAGGGAGTCTGCTTGTCCCTCTTCCTCCCCCTTTGCCCTTCCAAAGTTTGTGCTCTCTCTCTCTCTCAAATAAATAAAATCTTAAAAAAAAATCAATAAAAATGCCTGACTACAGAAGGAAAATAGTAGAGAGAATAAAAGACATATGGCATCTAATGATGACAAAACAAGGTTGAAGAGAGAGGAGAGAGATTAAGGTGGAAGCAATACTTTATTTAAAATTTTTCCTGAACTGATAAAAAAACACCAACCTACTAAAACCCAAAACGAGATAAAGTCAAACAAAATCATGCTTAGACACCACACAATCTTTATAAGCTATAAACAAAAACAAAATCTTAAAATCAGTCAAGAAATGCATATGAACTTTAAAGGAACAACCCTAAGACTGATGGCTGACTTTTCAAAAGAAATTATGGTAGCCAGAAAAGGAATATTTGTAGTGTTGAAAGAATAAAGATACCAACCTAGAATTCTGTATGAGGAAAATTTTTCTTCAAACAGAAGTCAAAAAAGAGACATTCACAGACAAAAGCTAAGAAAATCCACCTTTACCAGATCAGCACTACATGAAATATTAAAGGAATTTCCTCAAGCAAAAGAAAAATTATCCCAGATGGTAGCAAAGAATTGCAAAAATGAATGATGGGCACTAGAAAATGTATATATATATGCATAAATACAAAATATTGATTGCTTAAAAAATAATGTCCATGCAGTTTAAAACACATATTGAAATAAAATGTATTAAAAAATAGCACCTAGAGGGAGTAAATGAAGTTAAATTATGTTAGGTTTTCCATTGTTTGATAAGTGGTAAAAATATGAAGGTACAAATAAAGGTATTTATTAAAATCTCTATGATACCTAAAAAATTGTAATTATAGAAGGTCTAACCAAAAAGCTAACTAGTAAAAGTTAAATTTAGAAAATTGACAAATCAAAAAATTGGAAAGGAAGAATTTTAAAAAAACAAAGAACATATGGGATATACAGAAAAGAACTGGAGAAATGACAGATTTCTACCCAACCATATTAGTAATTATATTAAGTATAAACAGAATAAACATTCCAGAAACACAAAGATTGTCCAACTGTAACAAACAGGGCCCAATACTATGCTATTTCCAAAAGATACACCGCAAATATAAGGATACAGATAGGCTGAGATAAAAGGAAAAAAATAAACCACAAAAATACTAATGAAAAGCTAGAATAAGTGATTATGGTTTTTTTTGAGATACATGCATTTATCCAATCTGCATTTTTTTAAGATTTATTTATTTATTTATTTGACAGAGAGAGAGAGATCACAAGCAGGCAGAGAGGCAGGCAGAAAGAGAGGAGGAAGCAGGCTCCCCGCTGAGCAGGGAGCCTGATGCAGAGCTCGATCCCAGGACCCTGAGATCATGACCCGAGCCAAAGGCAGAGGCTTTAACCCACTGAGCCACCCAGGCGCCCCAAGTGATTATGTTAATAGAAGTTCAAAGTAGACCTCAAGGCAAGAAATACTAGAAAGAAAGAAAGACATTTCATAATGACATAATGGTTCAACCATAAATTATAACAATCCTAAAGTTTTATGTAACTAAAAGAGTTCCAGAATGCATAAAGGAAAAGTTGAAAGGACTGAAAAGAAAAAAGCCACAAATCTACAGTCATAGTTGGTGATTTTAAAATTCTCTTCTGTCATAACTGATAAAAACAGGAGAAAAAAGGTCATTAAAAGATCTGAACACAACCAATTTGACCTTGATGACATACAACACTAATATCAACAAACTTTAGAAAATTCTTTTCTAGTACACATGAAATATACCAATCTAACACAAACTCTTTCAGCAGATTAAAAAGAGAAACAAAGAACACTTCTCAGTAGTTTTTATGGGGCCAGTAAATCTTGATATGAAAATCTGACAAAAATTTTACAAGAAAGGAAAATTATAGGTTCATATTTCTCATCAATAGATATAAAAATCCTAAACAAAATATTAACAAATTGAATCCAATGATATAATACATCACGACAAAGTCAGTTTTATCCTAGAAGTAAAAGGATAATTTAACAGTGAAATCAATCAGTGGAATACATCATATAACATAATTAAAAACACAAACCAGATTATCTCAAAAAAAAGCAGAAAATCATTTGATAAAATTTAGTAGCCATTAATGATTTAGAAAACTAGAAATAGATGGGAACTTCTTTAATCTGATAAAGGTAACTACAAAAACCTATAACTAACATAATAATTGATGGTGACATACTGAATATTTTCTTCCCCAAATTAAGGAATAAGACTACTACTATTTCCACTAACATTGTTCCAGAAGTCTTGGCCACTGTAATAAAGAACATCAAAGATGGGGCGCCTGCATGGCTCAGTCTATCAAGCATCTGCCTTCAGTTCAGGTCATGAGCCCAGGGTCCAGGGATTAGGCAATGCATCAGGCTCCCTGCTCCACGGGGAGCCTGCTTCTCCCTCTCCCTCTGCCTGCCACTCCTCCTGCTTGTGCTTACTCTCTCTCTCTGTCAAGTAAATTTAGGAACGAAGGAAGGAAGGAAGGAAGGAAGGAAGGAAGGAAGGAAGGGAGGGAGGGAGGGAGGGAGGGAGGGGCA
>LNAC01000027.1:2667148-2681120 GCA_002007465.1 Ailurus styani | reverse complement strand
GGGGAGGGGAGGAGAAGGGATGGAAAGGGAAGAAGGGAGGGGAGGAGGGGAGGGAGGAAGGAAAAAAGAAAGAACAACAAAGAAAAAAATATAAAGACTAGAAAGGAATAAGTAATATTATCATTATTTCCAGATGATATGGCTGCATACATAGGAAATAAAAAAGTCTACAAACCATGAAATATTAAAAATAAACTAATTTAGCAAGGTTGCTGTTTACAGAACAAAATATAAAACCTAGTGGCATTTCTATGTATTAATATGAAATAGGAAAATGAAATATAAAGAAGCAATACCATTTACAACAGTATGTTTAAAACATCAAATATCTAGCCATAAACCAAAGTTGTATAAGGCATCTACACTGAATACCATAAAACACTACTGAAAGAATTTAAAGATCCAAGTAAATGGATAGATATTCATGTTAACAGAATGGAAGATTCTATATTGGGATACCTGGATGGCTCAGTAGGTTAAGCATCTGCCTTCAGGTCAGGTCATAATCCCAAGGTCCTGGGATGGAGTACTGCATGGGGCCTCTTGCTCGGTGGGGAGCCTGCATCCCCCCACCCCGACACTGCCCCTGCTTGTGCTCTCTCTCTCTCTCTCTCCTGACAAATAAATAAGATCTTAAAAAGAACAAAAGACTCCATATTGTTAAGATACCAATTCTCTCCAAGTTGATGTACAGCTTCAATGAAATTCCAATGATAATACCAACAGATTTTTGTATTGTAATCAGATTCCAAATGTATATAACAATACAAACAATGAAGTATAGCTCCCCTCTGAAAACAAACAAAAAAGGTTGAAGAAGAAAAAAATAGAAAACCTGTATCGCCAGATACCAAGACTCAGTATAAATCTATAGGAACTAAGGATAATATTGGTGTGAGGATAGACAAACAAGCCAATGGATCAGAATATACATTCTACAAACAAAGCCATCACATGATTTACCTCAAGGTTACCCTATAATCCAGTGGTATCAACTGGATATCCATTTGCTTAAAAAAAAAAAAAAAAAAAAAAAAAACCTACTGATTTTGACCTTACCTCATTCATACAAATTAATCTGAAATGCACAAAAGAAATTCAAGTAAAAGGAAAAGCAAGAATGCTTCTAGAAGAAAACGTTGGAGAATATGTTCATGATCTTGCAGTACGCAAAGATTTCTTATTGAGGCATACAAAAAAAGACCACTAAAGATAAAAGAATTTTTTAATTAAACTTCATTAATAATAAGAATTTTTATTTATTAAAAGACATATTAAGAGAGTGAAAATACTAGCCAAAGACTGGGAGGAGATATTTGCCATATATATATCCAAAGTTCTTATGTTCAGAATTAAAAAGAATTCCTATAAATCTATAAGACAGCCCTATTTAAAAAATGTATTTAAAATTAATACATTAAAAGTTGCTCAACATCATTACTCATCTTGGAAATGTAAATAAGAAACCACTACACATTCCCCAGGATGGCTAAAATTAAAAAGACTGACAACACCAAATTTCGGCAAGAATGTAGAGCACTGAAACTCTCTTCCATTGCTGGGTGGGGAT
Source organism: Ailurus styani (assembly GCA_002007465.1). Taxonomy (NCBI): domain Eukaryota; kingdom Metazoa; phylum Chordata; class Mammalia; order Carnivora; family Ailuridae; genus Ailurus; species Ailurus styani. Next base: position 2,679,550 of record LNAC01000027.1, on the reverse strand, counting down.
ACAAAATGATATAACCTTTTTGGAAAATGACAATCCAGCAATTCTACACCTAGAAATGAGATAATTTATTCATCAAAAAACATATATGAAAATATTCATGACAGTTTCATTAACAATAGTTAAAACTAGTAATAATTCAAATGTGCATTAACAGAATAATGATCCATTCAATCAATGGAATACCACATAGCAAAAAAATAAACAAATGCCACACACAACATGGGTATCTCATACATAACGATGAGTGACAGAAGTCATTCTATTTATATAAATTCAAGGATAGGCAAAAGTAATCTTTGAGGACAAAAATCAGAATAGTGATTACTTAGGCGTGGCAGGGGAAGTGGATATTGACTAGTAAAAGACATGAAGGAAGACTCTGGAATGCTGGAAATGCCCACATCTTGATCTGGATGGTACTTATAAGGGCCTATTCCATGAAAAATCATCACACTCTGCAATTTGTGCATTTTACTGTATGCATGTTCTATCTCAAATTTTAAAACTGTTACAGCAGGTAATTCAAATGGTGTACATTAGGGCAAAACTTCTTACTACAGAGGACACAGTGTATAATTTTTTTTAATACCCAAGACTAGGAGTAAGGTGCCCTGGGTTTTAGCCACGTACTCTCATGTAATTCTAAATAAGTCATTTAACTGGGTCTTGATTTCTTTACCTAGTAGAGTGGGTTAGTACAGATAATCCTTAAACTTATTTCTATATCTAAAAATCTGAGTCTTTGAGGTAAATCGTTTAAGTAAAAAATCTAATTCTTAAATTTCAAACTACTCCATTGTCACCTAAGGCTTCCATGTGGCAAAACCAAGTTGGCTCTTGTAATTCTAACTGAAGAAGGTTAAAATCAGATAAATCATGCTGCTGTTTATCCTGAATTTCCTATATCTATATTTAAGCTCATCTACTTTAGCCAAGACATTCTAGTGCCACCTCTTTAGCAGCCAAGAAAACCTGACAGCGATTACCTTCCCTTGCTTTTCTCAGGTTGGGTTATTCATTCTTCCAGGCCCTGCTCAAATACTATCTTTATTTTATTTTATTTTACTTTAAGATTTGATTTATTTTACAGAGAGAGAGAGAGCACACACAAGCAGGAGGAGCAGCAGAGGGAGAGGGAGAAGCAGGCTCCCCAATGAGCAGGGAGCCGGATGCAGGGCTCCAATCCCATGACCCCAAGATCACAACCTGAGCCGAAGTCAGACGCTTAATGACTGAGCTACCCAGGTTCCCCAACACTATCTTCTTTAAAGTATCCTCCCTCCTACAGCCATTCAGTCTAAATTAATTGTTCCTTCCTCCATGCACCCACAGTATGTTGCTTGTACTTCTACTATAGCTCTCAGGTCATACTGTCTTATAGGTATTTGCTTTCAAGTACCTAAGTGGACCCTTTCTAGAGGAAAGCTACACTCACTCAGCCAGCCAGATCAGCCAAATCAACCCTAGAAATCAATGAGTAACAGCACAGTAAGATCACTTTCATATTTAATTTTATGTTAATGGTGGCAAAGTGAAATAGTATATCCTAAAAGCTGCTGTCCCCTACTCAAAGCAGTAAGAGATCACTATGAATATATAAGCTACTGAACTAATCCCAGTCATTATTTCAGCTTACTCAACAATTAAATAGCTGAAGGCAGACTGCTGAAGAAAGAAGTAGATTAAGACTGTAATGGGGAAACAAATTATTTGTGAAATTAAATTATTTCATCTCAATAAACAGATAATTAGGGAGGACGCAAGTAAACTACTTTGGGATTATATATTCAAATTCCCTTTTCTGTTAACTGACCCTGCGCCTGTCCACATGGTTGGTATAGCATAACCTCTATCCTGTAACCACAAATGACTGATCCAGGACAAGGTTGTTCCTCAAAAATTTTAGAAATAGAACTGTGAAAATAAACTGAGTGTTTCTCTGGATGGTTGAAATGGGAAGATATAACTAATATAAGAACTATTGATGGCACTGTTTTTTCCATAGTGAAAAAGGCAATGGTAAAAGAAAATAAAACCTACTTACAGAATAAAGCAAAGATGTGAAAAAGTCCTAAGGACCTTCAAACCCTAGATCCAATATTCCTAAAGCTTCATCCTGTATTTAGGTTTTGTGAGATAGATACCCCATTATGTTTATAATAAATTTCCCCTTTACTAAAGCTGGCTTAATTTGAATTGTCACTTGCAACCAAAACAATTTTGTGATAGACTGTTACTTTGATGACACCCCCCCCCAACTAATCCTGTTTCCTAGTATTCCTGGTCTCTCCCCACAAGGACTTTAGGCTAGGCCTGTGGCTACTTTGACCAATAATGGTGAAAATGAAGCTATGCCAGTTTTAGGCCTATCCCTTAATTGGCCTGGCAGCTTCTGCTTCCTCCCTTTCATAATGCTTGCTCTTAGAATACTTCTTGGAGACCAGCCATCACACCATGAGGCTAATGAATCAGCCATGTGGATAAATCCACATGTAGGAGAACCGGCCTTGGACAACAGTCCCATTTAAGCCAACAGGTGACTGTAGTTATACCAGAACCCCAACTAATGCCACCTACAGCAGAACCACGGAGTTAATTCACAGAAATGTCAGAGACATTAAACTGTAGTTTTAAGCCACTAAGTTTTGTATGGTTTCTAAATGCAAATTTTAATTCATACGAAAGTTCAATTCACAAGCAAGTAACTTGAAATTATACTTTCCTAACACAGACTACATCTTGAAGCATGGGCTGGCAAACTATGGCCCTTGGGCCAACTCTGGCCCATTATCCGTTTTTATAAATAAATGCTCATGCATTTACATATTGTCTAGGACTGTTTTCATGCTACTGAATAGCTGGGACAGCAATCACATAGCCCACAAAACTTAAAATATTTACTATCTGGCCCTTTACAGAAAAAAAATGGTAAATCTATCATATAGTACTTGGCAAGTGTTTTTAATAAATAAACGACTAAAAATGTAAACCTACTCTACAACCAACTCATACTCAAAGAATAGATGACACTATAAATATTTAGTGGTTTTAGCCTCACATAATGTAAAGCAAATCTCATGCTTGCCACATGCTGAATGTTGATCTCCCCCCAAAATTCATTATGTTAAAACCCATCCCCCCAGTGGGATGGTGTTTGGAGGTGGAACCTCTGGGAGGTGAATAGGTCAGGAGGATGGAATTAGTATACTTATACCCTTATAAAAGAGACCCAGAGACTTCCCTCCCGATTTCTGCCGCATGAGAAAACAGAATATTGCTGTCAACCAGGAAGTGGATCCTCACTGTACGTCAGATCTGCTGGTACCTTGATCTTGGACTTGCCAATCTCTAGAACCATAAAAAATAAATTTCTGTTGGGGGCGCCTGGGTGGCTCAGTCATTAAGCATCTGCTTTCAGCTCGGGTCATGATCCCAGGGTCCTAGGATCAAACTCTGCATTGGGCTCCCTGCTCAGTGGGAAGCCTGCTTCTCCCTCCCTCCCCACTCCCTCTGTTTGTGTTCTCTCTCTCACTGTGTCCATCTCTATCAAATAAATAAATAAAATCCTTAAAAAAAAATTCTGTTGTTTATAGGCCATCCAGTCTATAGTACTTTGTTATAATAACCCAAAAGGACTAAGACAATATTGAAGTAGGTTGTATTGTTTGTTAACAAGTAAGGCTACATAATCTTCGACAAAGCAGGAAAGAATGTCCAACGGAAAAAAGATGGTCTCTTCAACAAATGGTGTTGAGAAAATTGGACAGCCACATGCAGAAGAATGAAACTGGACCATTTCCTTATACCACATACAAAAATAGACCCAAAATCGATGAAAGACCTCAATGTGAGATAGGAATCCATCAAAATCCTTGAGGAGAACACAGGCAGCAACCTCTTTGACCTCAGCTGCAGCAATTTCTTCCTTAGGAACATCATCAAAGGCAAGGGAAGAAGGGCACAAATGGAACTACTGGGACTTCATCAAGATCAAAAGCTTTTGCACAGCAAAGGAAACACCCAACAAAACCAAAAGACAACTGCCAGAATGGGAGAAGATATTTGCAAATGACATATCAGATAAAAGGCTAGTATCCAAAATCTATAAAGAACTTACCAACTCAACACCCAAAGAACAAATAACCCAATCAAGAAATGGGCAGAAGACATGAACAGACATTTCTCAAAGACATCCAAATGGCCAACAAAAACATGAGAAAGTGCTAAACATCACTCAGCATCAAAGAAATACAAATCAAAACCACAGTGAGATAACACCTCACATCAGTCAGAATGGCTAAAATTAACAAGTCAGGAAACAACAGATGTTGGTGAGGATGTGGAGAAAGGGGAACCCTCCTACACTGTTGGTGGAAATGCAAGCTGGTGCAGCCACTCTGGAAAACAGTATGGAGGTTCCTCAAAAAGTTGAAAATAGAGCTACTCTATGACCCAGCAATCATACTACTGGGAATTTACTCTAAAGATGCAAACATAGTGATCTAAAGAGGAACATGCCCCCGAATGTTTATAGCAGTAATGTCCACAATAGCCAAACTATGGAAAGAACTTAGATGTCCATCAACAGATGAATGGATAAAGAAGATGTGGTATATATGTACAATAGAATACTATGCAGCCATCAAAAGAAACAAAATCTTGCTGTTTGCAATGACATGGATGGAACTAAAGGGTATTATGCTAAGTGAAATAAGTCAATCAGAGAAAGACAATTATCATATGATCTCTCTGATATGAGGAATTTGAGGGGCAGGCTGGGGGGTTGTGGGGGGTAGGGAGGGAAAAAAATGAAACAAGATGGGATCAGGAAGGAGATAAACCTAAGAGACTTAATCTCACGAAACAAACTGAGGTTACTGGGGGTGGGGGGTAGGGATAGGTGGCTGCATTATGGACATTGGGGAGGGTTTGTGCTATGGTGAGCACTGTGAAATGTGTAAGACTGATGAGTCACAGACCTGTACCCCTGGGGCAAATAATACATTATATGTAATTTAAAAAAAATGTAAGGCTACAGTCGGACTAATATATTAATCATGGACAGGAAAACAAGAGAGTAATACAATCAGATTCATAATTATTTCCCTGCTTATAAGTGTTCCTTCCTATTATAGGAGTGGGGGAGGGAGGGTGTCTCCATTTCAAGTTTCTCATATATTAGACATGACCCACTTCTGAACTGCATTAAGAATCAGAAAGGAATGAATATTTCCTTATGATGCATAGCTGACAGTTTTGTTTTTACTTAATACTTCACACACCCATCTGCAGAACAAGCCAAGTCCAATATTAACCTAAGTCAATGATTCTCAAACTTTTCTGCCAAAAATTATCTTTGGCAATGCTCTAAATTCGACAGATTTTCTTTTGGCATCTGTTATTTCATAAAGTACTTCTACCTTTTTACATATAATATTCCTTTGCCTTATACCCCAACTCATTGTTACTTCAATCCAAGCATAATAAGGCCTAAGCTTTAGCTCTTTTATCCCTGGGGTTTATCCCCTACTTTCCTCATCTACGAGTTAAAAATCTCTCTTCTACAAATCAACAACTATCTATGTAGTTTTATTTTTCTATCACTTTACCACCCCGTATTACTGCACCATTTGTACATTTAAAACATTTCCACTTTCTTTTACATCTGTACACAGATGTACAGAGAGGCAGTTTTCTCCATAGATCTTAACATGCCTTAGAGAATATCAGAAACAGCTGCCCCTATATACTTTAGTTTCAACCTGTATCTCAAAAATCTCAAATTTTTGTCATTACTACACTGCAAATACCATCTTCTGACTCTAACTCTTAAGCTAAAAATAAGAATTTAGATCAAGGAGAACCCCCGCACAGTACTAATCTTTAAAGAAGCTCATAAAATTAAATTAAATTAAATTAAATGGTGGAAAATAGCATGAAGATAAACTATGGCTAGATCAGATATCTAAAAGCTGTATTTGTGGGGTACAGGTAAACATGGTAAACTACCAAGTTTATAAAGGTAATTATTTTCAAATGTATTACAATGCACAACAACAATTTAATGAGTACTTATTATGTGGGCATATTCATTAAACTAAGTTTACAGTTTAAGGCAGGCATTGGTATTATTTGCCATTTTACAGATGAGAAAACCATAGCTTAGAAAAGTTAAGTAACTCTAAAAATTTACCTTCATTTAACTTAGGTATAAACCCAGGTAGTCGAATCCAGAGCCTACCTACTATTCCAAATATCTGTGTGAACCTAAAACAATATTGTTCATTAAATGTGTATGTCTTGGGGCCTAAGTGGCTCAGTCAGTTAAGCATCTGACTCTTGATTTCAGCTCTGGTCACGATCTCAGGATTGTGGGATAGAGTCCCACATTGGGCTCCACACTCAGTGGGGAGTCAGTTTGAGATTCTTTCCCTCTGCCCCTCCCAACTCCCACCCTGTGCCCCTCACATCCCACCCCCCCCAATGCCCCTGGTTGCAGGCCCATACTCCCTCAAAAATAAAAATAAGTAAATCTCTTTTTTTTAAGTATATGTCTTATTTTTACAACAGCTTTACTTTAAATATGTAAGCAAAATATTCACAATTTTTGGTGGGAGGATACTATAATCTTTGTTTTCCAGATCTCTGGTACATCCCAATTAATTAAAAAAAATATATATATAACATTTCAATACCTCTAGATCACTAGTATCCTTCTAAGCTTGATTTTGTGAACCAGTTTTTACACTTACATGCATCTAATTTTTATTCTAAATTTTAAGCAATTTGCCATTTGAACTCTGTAGCATGTACTATTGAAGGAAATAAAATTGCACATGTTATGCAGTGGAAGTAACAGACACTTATTTCCATTTATACTTGGCATGAATGTCAGTGTCTTTTTCTAGCAATTTTTCCTATTTGAAGTAAGAAAGGCATTTCAGATCAATAAGTGCTGTCAGTAACAGACTGTAGATAACATGAATACAAGCAGTAAGAGAATGGTAAACATGAAGTATGTTCTGAGTTTGGGGTTAATAAGATTTTAGAGCTGAAGGAGATTTTAGAGAGCATCTCTTTGACTTTACATTTCACAGATAAAGATACCAAACTCCTACTGGAAAAATCCAAAACAGAACTTGATCCTATATTCTTTCCCATGTACTAATTACAGAACCAAGAATGGTCTGTCTAGTTTCGGCTACCATAGATTTTCTGAAGAGAATACATTCAGCCAATATTTTAATATGGGGGGGGAAATGGGAGGTGGTAAGTAATTGGGGGGAAAAATACACACACACACACAATATATATGTGTGTGTATATATATATATACATATACATACACAATTCCAAATTAAAAGAATTAATTTTCATAATACAGATTATTATAGGTAACCATTACTTCTACAGAAAAAAGCTAAAACAATAAATATAAGCATCTTACATAGACTTCCAGAAGATTATTTGCAGGGGAAAATAGCACAATTTCGCAAAGAAGTGAATTCTAGTGTGCACTGAAAAAGTGTTCCATTCTCAAAAAGTTTTAGAAACACTAGACTAAATAAAGTTCACCAGGATCCACAAGTGTAATATTACTCACATCCTTAAATACTAATATGCTTTAATATACTATGAATCTCCAAAAGAAGAGATAGGTTATATAGCACTTCCCAAATTTACTTGAAAATAAAAACCTCTTCACCATATCTATTATAACATCTCCCAGAGAAGTGCTGCTAGAACAAAATTTAGAAAACAGTGGGAGAGGTTGTTTGTAGAAAAAGACTAAAGACCCATAACTGATCATAAATTTAAAATAAAGCAACATAAAACAGCTGTTGTAAAAACTAGTAAAATCTAACTCTCTATTACATGTACACTAATGCTCTAAAATGTCCTTAGGTAAGCATTCATATACACAGCATGAAAAAGTTGAAGTCGGTTAATTAACATATCAATTAGTCACTGTTGATATTAGGAAGCCCTGAATTTAACCCACTAACTCTTACACCTTAACTTATTCCAGTTCGAATTTATAACTATCTGCCACAGAACCATTTTCATTGAAGAAACAGGAGAAAAAGGAAAAGGGGAAGATTTAATTAACTATATTCTTAGGAAAAAAAGAAAGCAAAAAGCTGTAAGACTTCAGGGAACTTTTACAAAAAGAATTCTCTGCCCAAGCACACTTTTCCCTTCCTAATAGCAGAAACTCCACTTCTTTTGAAGGCTTCTCTTTCCCCATTCTATGTGATTCAGGTGAAGCTGCCTATTTAGTGTCCCACTCCAAAGGTAGACATGTGATACAGACCTGGCTAATCACCGTCCTCACTCTCCTAGTTATAAAATTGGCTCAAAGATGGACATGTGAGCCAAGCCAGGTAAAGGAGTATCTACATGAAGGAAATGCAGCTTGCACCATGCTCAGAAAAACAAAGCACTGAAATGGAGAATAAGGATTAGTGATTAAGGGGTGCCTGGGTGGCTCCCTCAGTTAAGCATCTGCCTCCAGCTCAGGTCATGATCCCAGAGCCCTGGAATCAAACCCACATGGGGATCCCTACTCAGCAGGAAAACTATTCTCCCTCTTCCTCTTTCCCTCCCCACTGCTTGTACTCTCTCGCTATCTCTCTCTCTCAAATAAAGAAATGAAATCTTTAAAAAGAAAAAGAATTCATAATTACATTAATTCCCTGATCATACCGCTTGAGACCCCAAAGTCAGTTTCTCCTCTATACTCCGTGCCTATGTAAATTAATAATTTCCCGGGGGGGGGTTGGTTTTTTTTTTTTTAAGATTTTATTTATTTTTTTGACGGAGAGAGAGATCACAAGTAGGCAGAGAGGCAGGCAGAGGGAGAGGGGGGAAGCAGGCTCCGCGCCAAGCAGAGAGCCCGATGGGGGCCTCAATCCTAGGACCCTGAGATCATGACCTAAGCAGAAGGCAGAGGCTTAACCCACTGAGCCACCCAGGCACCCAATAACTTTTAATGTAAGCTAATTTTGAGCTCAGTATCTGTCATTTGCAAGAAAACGGTCCTAAATCACATATGTAATTCAATAAAGAGATCTCAAAAGAACTTGTAAAGATTAAAGGGCGCCTAGGTGGCTCAGTCATTAAGCATCTGCCTTAGGCTCTGTCCAAGGATCCAGCCCCTCATCCGGCTCCCTGCTCCGGTGGGAAGCCTGCTTCTCTCTCTCCCACTCCCCCTGCTTGTGTTGTTCCCTCTCTTGCTGTGTCTCTCTTTGTCAAATAGATAAATATAATATTAAAAAAAAATATTTAAGAAAAACAGAAAAGGGGGTAATATTAATTATAATTAGTACATTCTTTTTGGAAGGTAAGTTTGTAATTTCCATCAAAATTTTAAAATTCATATATCATTGACCTAAAAATTGTACTTATGTAATTAATCTCACATTTAAAAACAAATCACAAATATACAAAGATAAATGTACAATGTTACTGTCTATAACATTTGTCACAGTGAAAAATTAGAAATTTTGAGGATTGATGATTAAATACCATGTATCCTATGATGCAATATGATAGACCCATTAAAAGGAAAAATGCACATGAACTTATTGTTACATGCCAAGGAGTATAACGTAGTGGGTTAAGAACTTACACTCTAGGAAGAGACTATGTGGGTTCAATTTGCAGTTTGGCCTTTAAACTTTGCCTCTTATCACAGTAATTCGGGCAAATTAATTTCTCTCTGCTACAATTTCCTCAACTGTAATACAGTGATACCATCATGAAGATTAAATGAATTAATAGGCTCTAAAACAGGAACGGTAAAGTATTTCACATTTGGTAAGCTCTCAACAAAGTTAACTATTATTTTCACTAATACGAAAAGATGTCCAAGACATGCAAGAAAGGAAGGGAGGTGCAAAATACTATGTATAAGCAAAGGTCACAAATTCAAAGGACTACAGAGCTAGGCAGAGAATAAAAATAGGTTAAATGGAAATTGTGAGAAACTGGAGAATACATGCCCTATTTCCAGGGACAACCATTCTAACCAACTACTGTCATGTGAGAAAGAGGCTGCAGTATTGCTGAATCTTAAAACGCTAAAACATGGGTTTATATGAAATATACCTTTTTTAAATGTTAGAAACATACTTTCTAAAAAAAGATTTATTATTTATTTTAGAAAGAGAAAGGGAGAGCAGGCAAGTGGGGGGAGGGGTAGAGGGAGAAGATCTTCAAGTAGACTCCCTACTGAGCATGGAGCCTGAAGTGGGGCTGGATTTTACAACCAATGAGATTATGACCAGAGCCAAAATCAAGAGTTAGATGTTCAAACAACTGAGCAACCCAGGTGCCCCAGAAAAATACTTTTTGTAAAAACACAACAGAAGCCTCATGAAATATGTACTAGTCAGTTATGGTTATTGGTATCCCAATTTGCAAACTCTGGTGTAATAAATATATGCCTATATATAGAATAAACAAAAATAAAAATCTTAAAAATTATTAACACTAGAGAGAGACTGGGAAAGTAGAGCGACAGGGCTTAATTTCACACTTTACCTTTCCATACTGTTACATATCTTACAACACAAATATCCTCCATAAGTTTGTAAAACTCATTAAAAACATGGTAAGAATTTAGAAGCTGTCCCATTTGCAACTTAATTCAAATGCAACTACTATTGTGGGGATATTAATTTTATCAAAGCATAATTTTAAAAATTTGCATTAGAATCAAACTTCACTATTGACTCCTCTAAGTGGAGGCAGAATAGGGATCACATTTTTAAAATGTTTCATCCTTTTTTTCTTTTTTAAGATTTTATTTATGTGTCAGAGAGAGAGAGAGAGAGAGAGCACACAGCAGGAGGAGCAGCAGGCAGAGAGAGAAGCAGGATCCCTGCTGAATAAGGAGCCTGATGTAGGACTCAATCCCAGGGCCCTGGGATCATGACCTGAGCAGAAGGTAAATACTTAACAGACTAAGCCACCCAGGCGTCCCTCATACTTTTTTCCGAAAACAGTATGTACCCTACTCAATTTCTTGTGTCCAAGATACCCAAAAGTTCTTAACCTGAATTAGACTTTGAAGATCATTAATTCCAAGTATACATTTTTCTTAATGTTTGTAAAATAAAAAGAAAAGAACAGTACATTTCTATTTAGCACTCAGATTGTACTTGGTCTCTTCCTTTCACAAGTTTCTGCATTTTTATTAGCATTTTCGGCATCAGGCAGACACAATTAGCCATGATCCCAAAATCTCAAAGTACAAAGAAACAAGTAAATTTCTTTTGGCCTTATAGTAAAACCATTCCTCCTCTGATACCCTCAACCCCAAAGTGAAAACAATTATTCTTTAGACCTGCAAGTCTAACTGGATGTCCTATCATATATAATTCTTGGCAAGGTTGTTTATGTGCTTCCCAAGGGTATAGTAGATTAGAAAGTAGAAGGTGAAGGGCAACTTAAAACGGTTGTAAGAATTAAATAACATGTGTCAAGTGCTTAGCACAGAGAACATATTTATACCATGTATAAATACCTGATAAATGTTATTTATACCTGATAAATGTTACCTATATTTACTTAAACCCAAGTGAAAAAAAATAATTAAATTATGTCCAGTATATTCTTAGAAAGCAGGAAATATGTAATGGTTTAAAATTTTGAGTCAAAAATGGCTTGACATGAAAATAATTTTGGCATTTATACTTATCTACATCAAAAACAAAATATAGAAGCACTTCTGCAACATAAATGAAGCATGAATTTATCAATACCCAACTTGACTAAACAGTGTCTTCCTACTAATGCTAAAATAAGCTCCAAGAGGACAGGACTGTATCTTATTTACTACTAAATCCCTCACTTTAGCACAGAGCCTGGCAAGTAGCAGGTGTTGAATATTGAATACATTATTTCCTTTGTTCTTCACATTACTCCTATTAGATAAGCATAATTACCCTGTTCAAAGATAAGGAAACAAGTAAAATGTAATTAAGTGTCTTGAAAGTGGCTGATGTGGCTCAGTCAGTTAAGCGACCAACTCTTGATCTCAGCACAGGTCTTGATCTCAGTTTTGAGTTCTAGTCCTACGTTGGACTCTCTGCTGGGTATGGAGCCTACTTTTAAAAAGAAAAAGGAAGTAGGGGAACCTGGGTGGCTCAGGTGGTTAAGCATCTGCTTTCAGCTCAGGTCATGATCTCCAGGTCCTGGAATCGAGCCCCACATCGGGCTCCCAACTCAGCAGGGAGTCTGCTTCTCCCTCTCCCTCTGCCTCTCCCCCGGCTTGTGCTTTCTGTCTCTTTCAAATGAATAAATAAAATCTTATTTTTAAAAAAAGGGGAGGAAGAAAGAAAGGAGGGAAAGGGGGAGGGAGGGGAAGGAAGGGAAGGGGGAGGGAGGGGAAGGAAG
>LNAC01000027.1:2448684-2666820 GCA_002007465.1 Ailurus styani | reverse complement strand
GGATGGGGGAGAGAGCGGAAGGAGGGGGAAGGAGAAGGGAGGGGAAAGGGGGAGGGAGGGGAAGGAGGAGGGATGGTGAAGGAGGGGAAGGGGGAGGAGAAGGGAAGGGAGAAGGAAGGGAAGGGAAGTGGGAGGGAGGGAGAGGACAGAAGAGGTAGAACTTTTGACTCCTATTTTATGCTATTTTGCTATTTTGACTATCAGAACTGACCTTCAAAATAACATTTTTGGAATTTATTCAACCTATAAGTTTTTCATTTAAGATGACATTTTAAAAAATTATTATAAAATTACTCTAAAATAATTCTCATATAGACTTGCCTATCAACTAATAAGCAATATATCATATTTGATAGTATACAAATGTTTCAAATACACATTATTAATATCTACCTCTTACCATTAATATACAGAAAGATACTAAACCCCTGAACTGTCTTCTTAGTAATAACAGTGAATTTGTGATTTACCTAAATGATTCTGGGTAGCTGCTTCCTAAGCCACTATATAAATATCACACCACCCAATTTTTCTATTAGACATCTTCTATGCAATTATATTAAGAGGTGCTATGACAAAACGGCACAGAAGAAGTAAAGCATACAATCATCTGTTTCAAGAACTCTAAAATCTACTTTGACTAAGATGTTTATACATGAAGCTGTTAGCAAACTACAACAAAACAACATATGATGAGGAAAGGAGTAAAGATTATTGAATATATTCTCCAAGTTAGACATATAGGGTAGGCATTTTCACATACATTCTCACAGTTCTTACAATTCTGTGAAGTATTGCCATCTTCATTTTGGAGACGGAAACTGAAATTCAGAGAGATTAAACGATTTCCCAAAATAAAGAACAAATCTGGGTCTGAAATCCAAGTCTCTTTGACTTGAAAGTACTTTTCTCTTCTTTTGTTTTTTTGTTTTTTAACTACACCTTGCAGCTTCCCACATGTACCTGATTATAGTATATAGACATTTATTAATACTGCAGGAAAAAAGGAAGATATCATTGTAGAGGATAATTCCTAGGATTTCGTTGAGGAAGGGAGGCTTGAGCTGAGCCTAAAATTAAGTATAGGACTGAAAATACTGATAATAAAAAGAAGATTATTAAGACCACAAAAATTTCTAAAATAAAAAAAATCTAAATATTGTTCCTTCAATTTATACTGACAGGACTTAATCTCTGAAATTTTTATCTTTTCTTCCATTTCTTATTCTCTTGCATTTTTTTCTGTATAATCTACCTCCTTCCATAATGATCTCATTATATAGACAAAAGGTATTAATTAAGTCTAGTATTCTACATTTCTCTTTCCAACTCTTCAAGATGTTAAAGGATAGAAACATATTGCCATGAGAACCTAAAGTGTTCTTAGAGAATGACTCCTTCTGGTTAGTGGTAAGAAAAGCTAAGAGAGAAATTTAAGGAATATTAAAACTTTACTGGCCAACCTAGCATTAGAAAGTGAGTCTTTAAGTGTTCTTCCCATGAACCAGTGCTCCTTAAATTTTTAGTGCCAAAGTACCAATAACAGAGAAGATTGATGAGGTCTGGAGTTATATAATGGGTTCACTTGAAATTTCTTTGAAGTTTCTAATTTTTTTTTATTTTATTTTTTTGAAGATTTTATTTATTTATTTGACACAGAGAGAGAGAGAGATCACAAGCAGGCAGAGAGAGAGGAGGAAGCAGGCTCCCTGCTGAGCAGAGCGCCGGATGTGGCCTGATCCCAGGACCCTGAGATCATGACCTGAGCCGAAGGCAGAGGCTTTAACCCACTGAGCCACCCAGGCGCCCTCTAATTTTATCTTAACAGTTCACATGAATTCTACATCCTGCTCCTAATTTACTCATACTTATCTTAATATTACAGCGATTTAAATTACATACTCTCAAAATTGACACTTCAAGAATTATTACGTTGGTTCCCATAGCTTAGATTCTAAGGCTGAGAATCCTTAAAGAGGATCCCTTGACACAACGTCATGCACCCAACAGGAAAAGCAGGACACAAATTGTGTAATGCTCCTTTTTACCACATCTCATTTCCCTGCTCCTTTATTTTTTAAATTAGGAAAATTTTTTAAAGCATAGTAAGTATCATTCCATTCTTTCAAAAAAGGGGCGCCTCGGTGGCTCAGTGAGTTAAAGCCTCTGCCTTCGGTTCAGGTCATGATCTCGGGGTCCTGGGATTGAGCCCCGCATCGGGCTCCCTGCTCGGCTTCCTCCTCTCTCTCCCTGCCTCTCTGCCTACTTGTAATCTCTCTCTCTCTGTCAAATAAATAAATAAAATCTTTTTTTAAAAATGCATACTTACTGGCAAAACTTTAAAAACTGTTGGGGTTGTTTATTTTAATTACAAAATTTTCAAGAAATTTTACTTAATTAAAATTAATTAGTTAAATACGAATTCACTTAGGAATTCATTAAACAACCTGGATAGACTTCTACATGAAAATACTTCATTAGACTTCTGCTTTTGGGTTGGTTACTCAAAAATTAAGTTAAGATTCCGTGCTGTCCGTATTAACTACAGTCCCAATTACTTTTGAGCAGGTAAATAATCTTTTCTTCTTCCTTGGTATTTATCATCTCTGCCCAGATGTGAAGGAGAAAATCCCTTGTGGTTTTATTACTTTCTTTTTTAGGAGCTCTCTTTTTTTTTAACAGCTCAAATTCCAAATGTTCCTTTGTTCTTCAATCCTATTTACAGGAACAAAGTATAGGTTTTATCTATTTTACTTACTGTTTCAAAAAGCACCCTATTCACCTTAAATAGGAATCTATCACCAGTAAGAATAAAAATAGACTCTTATTCATCATTTCTCCCCAGCAACAAACTGCTGATTCTCCACCATACACCTCAGTTAATGTCAAATAGTCATATGAGGTTTTAATATAATTAAAACTCTTAATATGTAACAACATACGTACTAATAATTTAGAAGTCTTTAGCCAGTGATGATAGCAGTATATACATTAGAAATTAACAATTTCCTACTTCAACTAAATATTTAATTCTCTAATACACTGGCTCCAACCAAAAATTCAGGAAGGAATGACCTAGTTTGAGACATAGTATTCTTTTTAACCATGATCACACAGATCAATATTGGTATGTTTGCCAAAACACACAATTCCATTTGGTAGGATTCAGATTTGGTTTGCAATACTAATTTGGCAACTTAATGACAACACCTATTCTCAAACCAAAGGTATAAAAATATATCTTTATCAATAAATAGGCTTTTCAGAAAACAATATGAAACTTATCATGTACGAGATTAAGCTTGAGGAATGAAATAAAAATAAATGCTTGAACAATTCTAGACTTACTTGATTATAATCTCCTTGGCTAAGAATTTTTTTTTTAATATTCTGAAAGACTATTTATGAATGACTAAAATACTCCCTATATGCAACTAATGTTTTTGATGCTCTATTTTATAGTCTTTAATCTCTCTTATCTAGTCTTATATTTGTTCTAATATCTTTTGCTGATTACAGATCTATAGCTTAGTGCAATAAAAATGTATATTACTAGAGCAAAAAAATGATTTTAAAATGCTCTTTCCTTAAAATTTGTATCTTTTTCTCATCTATACTACTGTTAGTGAAAATTTAGGTAAAGGATCATCATCTTTAGCTAAATGCTAAATGCTCTAGTACTGAACATTAGCAATAGCTAATACAATATTAAATAGAGAATGGAATATCACCTATCTCATTCTGTATTATATAAATACACATGTTCATTATTTTCCCGATGTTCCTGTGGAGCTCTTACAGTGGTAGAACTACAGTGCTCCTTTGATAAACAGTTTCCTTTAGAAAAAGTAAAAAGTAGGTGAAAAGTGACACATTAAAATATGATTCTGCTATGTAATTGTTAAGACTGGCTATAAGTATAATTACTACTAACGTTGTTTGGGCGGGGGGGGGAGCGGATCCTACATCTGCCCCACATCTTGTTTCTAGCTTCAAAGCAAAAAATACCCCTTTGTTTGCCTCATATTATGCATTATCACATTACCTGTAGAACCTATATAGCAAGAGAAGTAGAAAATTAAAAACACAGATACTAAAAACTAGATCTTATGTCACCAAAGATCATATAACACTCATTTCTAGCAAATCAACATAAGACAGTTGTTAATAGAGGTATTGTTCTTACAGATGGGCAATAATAGTGAACCTAAAATGTTTTCATGATAACCAATTTTTATATATATAGAAGTTCCCATTTTCCTGATAAAAAATAATGTGTATAGCTAAAATAGCCATGTCACACTAATTATTATAATTAATTTCCAAGTCCAAAATGATTCAAGATCAAGCAAAAAAGAAATGTTATTGCTAAATACTGTCCTACCACTGTTTCAAAATTCTAATATTATTTGAGAAGTTTCAATAGACTGCATATATTTGTAAAATTCATAGCCAAGATGAAGACTAAAAAAATCTAAAGGATTAATAGCTTCAAAGTATAAATATTATCTTTCAACAGATAATAAAAAAATGTCACAAAAAAGTCAACTGAAGACTTGGAGAAATGGCAATACAATTTCACCAAAATACTAACACACTGTAAAATGTGTGCATGGTGGGGCGCTGGGTGTGTGCCTGGTGGGGCACCTGGGTGGCTCAGTCCTTAAGCAGCTGCCTCTGGCTCTGGTTATGATCCCAATCAGGTTATGATCCCAGGGAATTTGAATCCTGCTCAGTGGGAAACCTGCTTCTCCCTCTCCCATTCCCCCTGCTAGTATTCCCCCTCCACTGTCTCTCTCTGTCAAATAAATAAATAAAACCTTAAAAAAAAAAAGTGTGCATGGGTAGACAATACTTTCAACCACCTTTATAAAATAGATATAATACTCAGAATCACTATTATGAAGTATGCATTAGATATTTTACAAAAAAAGCCCTCCGCCTTTAAGAGAGCCACAAATTACAACTCATAAAAATCAGTTTTAAGGGTGGCCTCTTAATTCAATTTTCTTAAGTATGAAATCATAGTACTTCAGTTCAACAAAGAAAAACTTTACAGTACAACTAAAATACTTGAGGTTCTAAAAGACACAAAATACACAATATAACCTCATCTTTGTATTTTTTTTCTTGCACAAAATCACATGGAATATCAAGACCATAATTATTAAGCTGTCTGTAATAAAATCCTCTAATTGCAAACTGAGGGCTGGTGCTCTTTCCTCTGATTTCTTCTGTCTCCAGGCTCCATCATAGAAAAGATAATAACTTTTCACATAAAAACATCAGCTATTTCTGACTTCAAATATCCAGTTTATCAGCACATCCAATTGTCCTCTATTACCACTTCTCCCAAATCGGTCAACTTCCTTTTTGTTTTTTCAGTTACATCCTTATTCTTGACCCTAGATCTTTTCCCCTAAACTGCTGTACCTCATTTTCACGAGACAGCTTCTCCAGATTACCTTTAATTCCACTGCCGAAGTTAGCTTCTCTCCTTGACATTTTGCCTATGCCACCCACCTACTCCACCTAAGCTTTTCAAGGTCTTTGAGTTACATTTTTATTCTGCTCAAGAGCCTCATCCTCACAAACATATTCATTTATAAGGTTGCCACTGACTTTCAACTCCCCTTTAAAACGCCAGTTCCTTCTTAACTTTGGTAAATGAACCAAATTCTCCCTTCAGGTAGTCAGTTTTATTCGCTGCTAATGCACCTTGGAATGGAATTCCTTTTACACTTTGCCCCTCAAACACACATGTAATTTATTTAAACAATTGGAGCACAATAATTACATACATTTTTTTCTTTAGTTGTCTGCATGTCAATGTTAGCCCTATTGGACTGTAGGAATAGAGATAAGGGCTGTATCTTTCTAAGCATTCTGTTTATGTGTCTAAACTGTGTTACTTGACCCAGGTAAGATGATTCACTAAATAAAACTCTTAGGAAAAGCTTAAAAGAACAAAAGAATATATGATTCTTTTTTAATCTCTATGGTTTAACTTTAAAACAGCTTTGACCTTTTATTTCCATGGACAGCTGAAATACTTTGATTTCTATAAAGCTTCACTATTACTATATTAATTTTCAAAACCGGCTGGAATTTAAAGCGTAAGTTGAAGGCTGATATAGGCTATACATTTTTACATCACGCGATTAGATTCTTTGAAAATCATCAATGTCAACTCTAAGAATCTCATACAACTGAATCTTCACACAAGGCAACAGTTTCAGCACCAAAAGAAGAGAACAGCGTATCATTTGATTTGGGGGAGGGGGAAGGGGGTTCCCTTCCCTGCAACTGGTTTAGACTAGTTTCTCTATCCCAGGGGCTTTTGATTGGCAAAATTCAATAAATCACCATTAACAACTGGAAAGTATACCAGGGCAAGGCAACCCTTTTACTTAAAAGAGAAGAAGGGGTGCCATGGGAAGCTCCTTTTCATAAAACTCAGCAGCGAAATTAAGCTTAGCACTCAGTATCCACCGACAGAGATTTTTTTTTCTACCTAATAAAAGCAAGTCTCATTCAATTTAGTCCCTTCCCGAGCACCGTCTCAACCTGTCAGAATTTGACAAGAGAAAAAAATTAAAAAGTGACGGGCGGGGGACGGGGGAGACACAAGGATTCCCGTCTACATCTCCTCTTTTTCCGAAATCACATCAGTGTGTCTTGGATTTCCTTCGCTCCAAACTAAGCCCTTAGATTCCAAATATAGTTCTTTAACCCCCACGTCGCCGCTGAATTACACATAAACCTTGACAATTACAGAACCACAGCAGAAACCGCTACAAATAGGCTTGCTATTCATCTTGGAAGTCATGCCCTGCAGCAACTGCCTATCGCCGAACTGAGGGATATTATCCAAATACAACGCAACGGAATCAGACATGCAGAGCACACACAGCTTCTGCGAGGGAGGGAAACGAGACCGAGGAAAAGTGCGCTCCTCACAAGCCTTGGGACCATCGTGGAGGGGAGGGGGGACCCAGAAGGGAGGAGAACAGAGGAGCCCAAGTCAGGGAATCCTACCCTCTCAAGTAAAAAGCCCCAGCCGCAGGGTGCAGCCCGTCCCTCTAAGAAAAGGAAGAGGCGGGCAGAGGGCCCTTTGCTCCAAGAGGAGGAACGCAGACACTTTCCGAGGTCTGGGTGCAAGCGATCCTCCACCGCTCGAGAGAGACAAGGGGTGTCTCATGGGTGGCTGAGGGGATGCCCCGCTGGCCAGGGGCAGTCTAAGGCAGAGCAGAGTTTCGCCCGATATTCACCCGTGTCGTGTCCGGCGGGTGCTCGGGGCAAGCAAAGCTAGAGCGGCGCGGGGCCGCCGGGGTAGGGGGAGGGGAAGGAGGGGGTGGAAATGGGAATCCCCCCTCTCCAGACGAGCATCAGCGGAGGGAGCGCGCCGGCCAGTCAGAGCGGCGTGCTTCTCGCTGCGGAGCCGGGATCCCGCCGCCTGCACCGGCACTAAGGGGCCCCGCAGCGCCCGCCGCACCGGCCCCTCAGTCCCCCGGGGCCAGGGACTTCGGCTGCGAAGGCACTGAGGCCTGAGATCCCGCGGGCCAGCTCCAGCTCCCGGGGGGGTGGGGGGCGCAGGAGCACCCCAACCTCTGTCAGCTCTCAGCGGTTGTAAAACGCCCCCCCCACCGTCCCCCTCCTCAGCCTTCCCTCCTCCCGAGGCTGCAGAGAAGAGTCACCACCGGCGAGAAGCCTGAGACTAGTGGGGACAGCGACCGCGGCGGTCCCGGACCTCCCTCCCCGGTTACCTGTGAGGACTCCGACACGGATTTGATGGTCGTGGTTAGTGAGGATCATTCCCTCGGTCGCCATGTTTCCCAGCGCAGTCACCGCACTGACAGGAGCCGAGAGAAGCCGGAGCCCGGAGCGCGCGGTCCGGGAGCGCGCTCGCCTCGGAGAGCGCGAGAGCGAGAGCGCCGGGGAGCTCGCAACGAGCGGAGCAGGAGGGGGAGGCGGCCAGGCTCTCCGCGGCCTGCGCGGGGTAGAGGCCGGGCCGCGAGTGCGCGAGTCCGCTGAGGGGGGGGGCGCGGAGTCAGGGCGCGCGACACCAAGTCCAGGTCGGAGGCGGCTAGCTGCGGGCGGGGTCCGCGGTGGCCGCAGAGGGAGAGCGCGCGGAGGCGTCCGAGTGAGGCCGTTGAGACCCAGACCTATCTGAGAAGCGGGAGACCCAGACCGGCTAGATAGCAGGAGAGTGAAGGGAAAGGAGTGCACACGCTCGGACGGTTGCGGGGGCGGACTCGGGGATAGGGGCGGAGCCACACCGCGAGGCGTGGAACTCGTGGAGAGTGAGGGGAGGTGTGAGAACCCGGCTGCGGAGTACTGGGAGCGGGAAGGAGGCGGCCCGGCCCGAAAAGGACGGGGGAACGCTCTTGCGCGCGCGAGTAGCGCCGGATTGGCTGGAGAACGCGGAGCGGGTGCGCGCGAGACACGAACGCAGCCTCGACTGAGCCCCAGACAGAAGCAATCCCCTGCCGAGCCAGCGTCTCGTCCTTATCGCCGCGGGGCCGCTCTCGGGGCCGCGGGGCCGCTCTCCCAGGGGGAAGAGGAAAGGACTCCGCAACCCGGGCCTCTCCTCCAAGCCCTGGGGCGCGGCCAGCCGACCCTCTGAAAGCGCTGGGGCACCTGGAAGGAGCTTAGAAAGAAAGCTACGTGGTGGCGCAACAGTGGCCGCTGAGACCGGGAGCCCGCCGTGGATGAAGGAGGAGTTATCCTCTCCCACATCACCTTCCCGGTTGCTTCTTAGTCTGCTCGACCTGCCAGAGGATATCCGTCCGCTTCTCCTGTGCTTTACGATCCCATCTCCAAGTCGATGTCCAACACGACGATCCTTACAAGCGAAGCAGAGCGCCTTGAATGGGGATACCTGGCTTTTCTCCCCGTGGCCCTACGCTTCATCACCACGGTCTCTGCTTTTAGATGAAAAGCACCAATCTTAGAGAACGAGAAGAACGTGTCTCCCCTGAACCACAATCGCAAAATTGGAAGTAGAACTCAGGCCGTGACAATTGAGTTTCATTTCAGTATTTGTGGGATGTGAGATTACCATGAAAATAGCTTTTGTTGCCACTTATTTTCATGTATCTTTCAAAAAATTTGTTCTTAATCACCTGTGGCTATTTCACATCGGTTCCTTAGTTCCTATCTTCCTAGCCCTTTCAACTTCTGAATTAAAAAATAATACACATATTTTTTTCCCTTCTGTTCTCGGCCATGGTAAAAATCTGGGAAGCGTGAGAATGAAAAGTGTCAAACATGTATAATCATCGTTTGTACACAATTAAAATCTCAGTTAATTTGATGGTTATGTTTTTTATTGCGGCACTGGAACATGGACTTGTTCTCTAAAATTCATATTGTTATGTATTTGATTTTAAATAATGGGAGTACAAAGGAGATGATGGATGAAATTGAGGTGGGATTTAAAAATAGTAAAATTTATGGGGCGCCTGGGTGGCTCAGCAGGTTAAAGCCTCTGCCTTCAGCTCAGGTCATGATCTCAGGGTCCTGGGATCGAGCCCCACATTGGGCTTCCTGCTCAGCAGGGAGCCTGCTTCCTCCTCTCTCTGCCTGCCTCTCTGCCTACTTGTAATATCTCTCTCTCTGTCAAATAAATAAATAAAATCTTTTAAAAAATAGTTAAATTTCTTTTGAGTATGTGTATTGCTAATATTTTTGACATTAAAAATTGAAGCCAGATCATAAAGCCTCTTTAATAATCTATCACCATAGAGCCTGGTGACCAACAGATTCTTAACTAGTTTCATGTGAGAGAGATATATGTGAAAGTATGTCCAAGAAAATGGTTTATCTCAAACTAAAGATGAAGAGCAAATAGTTGGTGACATTTCTTCCTTTCCAATCTATCTTTATTACCTACAGCACTCTCAAATTTGAAATGATTTTAAAATGTCTTGAATTTTTAGAGAGAGAAATTCTAAACCTGGCTACTAATAGATTCTATAACCTTAAACTAAGTTGGGGTTTTTTAAGGTTGCAGACTATATAAGCAACCTTTAAGTAAAGTGGTTGTCTAAATGAACACCTTCTCAACTTAGAATATTCTATAATTATTCATGGAAAGAAACTGATATTTTTGTTTCACAATAAAAGAGAACGAGGGGCTTTAGATAAACCATATAAGAAAGAGACTCTTAACTATAGGAAACAAACTGAGGATTGCTGGGGCGGAGGGGAGGTCTCTAGGGGGATGGGGTAACTGGGGGATGGGCTTTAAGGAGGGCACTTGACATAATGAGCACAGGGTGTTATATGCAACTGATGAGTCACTAACTACCTCTGAAACTAATAATACACTATATGTTAACTAAATTGAGTTTAAATTTTTAAAAAGGTAAAAAAAAAATTTTAATGAAACAAGGGAGGGGTGCCTGGGTGGCTCAGTCGTTAAGCGTCTGCCTTCAGCCCAGGTCATGATCCCAGGGTCCTGGGATAGAGCACATCATCAGGCTCCCTGCTCAGTGGGATGCCTGCTTCTCCCTCTCCCACTTCCCCTGCTTGTGTTCCCTCTCTAACTGTGTCTCTGTCAAATAAATAAATAAATAAAATCTTTAAAAAAAAAAAAAAAGAAACAAGAGAATTTCTATATCTATAAAAGTAGTAATGTTGAAATTTAATTGGGAAAGGTGAGAATTAACCCTAAAGTGTATGGAGGTTTGTTTGCTAAAATTGCTGAGAAAAGTAATATTAATAGAACTAAGCTGAACAACTATTAATCTGTGCTTGTTTTCCAACAATTTTCCTCAAGTATATTCACCTCTGCTGAATTTAGCAAGCTGTAACAAAATTTGCACAGGAAAAACTCAGTGACCTTACTGTCTAATGTGACTTTTCTTTTACTGCTGGTTATTGAATATTGCAGTATGCACATGCTTTTTTACTCCTATTTTATACTATGACATTTCTTCAAATTTCATCCTGGAATCAAGCATTATAACAGCATCCTGGAATCAAACATTTGACTTTTTCAAACCAAAGTAAGAAGAGAGTAGCATTCCTGAATATTGACAGATATCTCAGGAATATACTGAGCGAAAGGGGAAAATAAGAAATGAAAAAGAGTTTGTATATAAACAATTAGCAGTGCCCAAGGATTCACTCTCTCTAAAGGTTTTAATGAAAACTACAGGAGTTTACATGAACTAAAAATTAATGCAAAAGATAGGTAAACATCTGGCTTTCATAATGACTTTCATTATAAAGATGAAAGTTTATCAGTAGAAATGAATTATGGTAAAGGTTGAGTTTTTTCTAATAAAAGTGTGTTTACACTTAGTCCTCCTAGTACTTTACTGTTCCTGTAGCTAATTACAATTTCAGTATGAAGTTAAAACCTACTGGCTTTTCTGGATCAGACTCTCCTCGTTGACATTAGATGTGAGCAAGAACAAATTTGGCAATAAATTATTCTTCCTCTAAAGCTTATTCCATTCTTGCCTCTTTCCTGATAGGCTAACAGCCACAGTTAAAACTGAATCAATTAAAAATGGGTGCAACCCTTGGAATATATTTAATGCCATTGAATGGTTAAAATTGTAAATTTTTTTATGTGTATTCAGCACAACAAAAATGGGTGCAAGGTGAAATTCTGGCTGATTTTAACCTATTATTTTCCCCCAAAGGAAGCTTGATTATAGACAAGATGAACTTTAGATTGGTTGCATTAGACAATGTATTACAATGTATTAGTCCCTTGGGCTGCCATAACTATCACAAATGGAGTACCTTAAACAACAGAAATTTATTCTCTCAAAGTTATAGAGCTCAGAAATCTAAAATTAAGATGTCAGCAAAGCCATGCTCTCTCTGAAGAATCTAGGGAAGAATTCTTCCCTGCCTCTTTCTAGTTTCTGGTGGTTGCCGGCAATCCTTATCATTACATGGCTTGTAGCTGCAACACTCCAATCTTTGCCTCCCTCATCACATGGCCTTCTTGTCTGTGTGTATTTTCACTTGGACTTCTTGTAAGGATATGAGTCATTCAATATAGGGCCCACTATAATCCAGTATGATCCCAGTATGATATAGGGCCCACTATAATCCAGTAGTTTAACAAATTAAATCTACAAAGATCCTATTTCCAAATAAGTTACATTCTGAGATTCTGGGTGGGTGTGAAATTTGGGGGTGGGGTGCACTATTCAAGCCAGTACAAGCAATGACAAAGATTCAAAGATTTATTTAAAAGCTGGGATTTAGAAATCAGACACATGCTTACAGAAAACACAGCTCTACAGTAGAGAATACTGGGGAAATTTTTAGTATTTGAACTAAATGGCCTAATGTTTTTCCCCACAAGAGCAGTTTTCTAAATTAGAATTTTTCAAAGTCTAGTGAGATAAATTTATACATTCCTACTAATGAAATTGACATTTTGCTGTTAGTTTTGATGCCTTTGTTGTCTTTTAGGGAAGCTGAGCCTCCACAGTTGTCCACGGAATTTGATGACACTTATTTGAGAATAATTAGGACAGTGTTTTCCAATGTCTGCCATGTTTATAAAAATAAATTTGAACTTTTCCTTGGGCTTTTGGTATTTCTGCTGCCCAGATTTCTGCTTGAATAATTTTGTGCCCTGGTCCTTTGTATTTTTCTCACCCTTACTCTCTTCCTCTGAGGTCCCCAGCTGGAAATCCAGATGTATAAGAACATTTTGGTTACAAGTGACTGATCCTAGCTTAAGCCAAAAGGCTCATGCAGCTATGAATCCCAGACATGTATATAACTTCAGGGTTGGCTAGATTCGGGATCCGAAATCACGTCATCAAAATCTTTTAGTTATGCTTTCTCCTTTGTTGACTTAATTCTCATATTGATTCTCCCTGCCTGGTGGTAAAGTTGGTATTGTCTTCTCTAAGCAATAATTTAGATAGATAGTTTTCAAGTTTGTCTGGGGATACCTGGAGAGCCCATGACCCTTTCTTGAGGGTCTTCAAGATCAGAAATATTTTCATATTAATACTAAGTCATTTTTTTCTTTCCACTCTCATTTTCTCATTAGATATGGTGGAATTTTTCCAGAAGCTAAATTATATATAATGATATCATCACTCTGACAGCTAATAGAATGTGTGTTTATATTTTTTTATATTAAAAAAGTTTTAGGGGTCCCTGGGTGACTCAGTTGGTTAAGCATCCGACTCTTAATTAGGCTCAGGTCATGATCTCAGGGTCATGAGATCAAGCACCATGTCAGGCTTTGTACTGGGCATGGAGCCTGCCTAAGATTCTGTCTCTCTCTCCCTCTCCATTTCCCCCACCCACCGCTCTCTTTCTCTCTTTCTTAAAAAAAAAAAAAAAAAAAAAAGTTTTAATATGCTAAGTGTTGATACAAATAACCTACTTAAAAGTTCTTTGGAGTCCTCAATAATTTTTAAGGATGTAAAGGGGTCCTGGGACCAAAATGTTGAGAAACATAGAACTAGGTCATGTCCCCACCTACTAAGGCAAGTTAACCTAATTGGTTAGGCCTCAGTCGTGTATTCATCTGGAGCACGAGGATCATCTGAGCCCTACCAAATGGCTAACATCAAGGGAAGATGGCTCTAGGTACCATATGTAAGGGTAGTGCCTTGATAGATCAGCAATTAGTATCTCAACTCTTCTTACAGACTCCTATCTCCACCATTACTACAGATTTTATTCTTTTCCAAGGGCTCTAATTTATACCTTTAATACCACTGACATTGTCTTCTGTTAATATTCAGAAGATAGAGAAGCACTTCCCAGTGTGCCATGACAATTTACACAAGATCCACCACTTATTTACATGTCTGCTTATCTGATAAAAGAAGGAAGCAAGGAGGGATAAAGTTTGCTTTCTAAAGAAAGCACTGTCTTCCTGTCTCCTTAATTCAAAGAAAGGGTAGACCATAGGGGAGGAAGCAGTAATTGATAGAAGAGGAAGGAATTATTAGGTAAGAAAAAGGAGAGTGAGATTTGTTAAATGCGAAAGTAGCATTAAGTGCCTAGAAGCTATTTGATTTTTTAAAGGGGTTCTGTCTACATGGCCTTCAGGTTTTAGAATTCAGTATACGCAAGTCAAAAAAAAATAGTCCCAGAATGTGGGGGTAGCTCAGTCGGTTAAGCGTGTGCCTTCTGCTCAGGTCAGGATCTTGGGGTCCAGGGATCAAGCTCAGCAGGGGTCTGCTTCTCCCTCTGCCCCCCACCCCCGGCACTTGTGTGCAGTCCCTCTCTCTCAAATAAAATAAAATAAAAAAGATATTCCCACATTTGAAAACTGACATGGATTGAGTTTAAGGTTTGAACTTCTAAAAAAAATCAAAACCATCATCCTTTTCCTAAATTATTTTATTTTTCAAGTGAGGAACTAAAAAAGGAATTTGTTTATTGAGGGCCAGAGGATGCAAGCACTATAAAAATCAAAAGCTTATCTGACTTTTCTTTCTCTGCCTCTTGAATGAGGGTTGGATTTTATTGTACATTTTCTGAGGGTCCTGATCTGCTCATGGAATCCTTTATTAATCCAGATTCTTTAAGAGACCATTCGGGAGAACCCTCATTAGGTGGGAGTGTTGCTCAATGTTGCCTACTTCTTTCCCTTCTGCTTCATGTGTATTACAAAAAAGTCACTGCATTCGATGGTGAGCTCCGCAATTAGCGAGCAGCAGCTCTGGAATCCAACTTTGCCATCTCGGCACTTATTTTGTCCAGGGCCAGAGGACCTTTCTGATTTTCCAAAAACTCAGCAACTCCTTTTCCATGAGCACTCTCAGGTCCTCCTTTGTTAAATAGCCTTTATCCCCAGCAATTGTCAAACCTGTGAAACGTGAACAACACAGTTTCCATGGCGTGTTCCGCTTGAGCCTGCGTTTTGGTGAGGTCTGCTGAAACCTTGGCCCAAGGCGTGGCGGAGATAATTGGCGCGCTGGTACGCACGGCCAGTGAGTGGAGCTGAGGCGGGCTGGGAGCCATTGTACCTGGCGGGGGTGGGAGACCTAACTTACTATTATTAATCAGTTTCCTTGTAATCAAACATAGCTTAAGGTCCAGCTACCCTAAGAAAATACATTTGTCAATATAAAAGCAATATACAAAAAGAAAATTATTTTTAAAAAGGAAAGAAATTATTTTGTTAGCCTAAATAACCTTTTTGTCCTAGATTGACCAATAATTGGAGGAAACATGGTTTATAAGGATATTTATACAGTGTTTTAGCTTAAATTGAATCTTAAATAAAGGTTTGAAATGTTTGGAAGCATAAATGAATATGTGAAGGAAGCAGAGATGTTGGGTTTTTCAGGAACACTCATTTTACCATGTCATAATTACATTTCATATTTATCTGCCTGTGTTCTCCTGCTGTGGGATTGATTGGTTGTAGAGCAAGTATCCCTTTCCAACATGACCTTGTTCTCTTCACATTTCCTAATATCTGATTATTAAATACAGAACATATGAAGCAATAGGGACTTTGAATTATGAGCAATGCAGGCTCCTCCTTTGGTGCCAAAGGGGCTGTTAGAAATTTGTGTTGGCATGTGACAGACTGCAGAAGCCTCTGCCGATAAAGAAGACATCATCTAAAGTGGCCACAGTTCACATAAGCAACACTGAAGCTAGATTTTTCTGCCTGGATCTAAAAGCATAAGGCAGGGCGTCTGGGTGGATCAGTGGGTTAAGGCCTCTGCTTTCGGCTCAGGTCATGATCTCATCTTCCTGGGATCGAGGCCCCCCAGAGCTCTCTGCTCAGCAGGGAGCCTGCTTCTTCCTCTCCCTGTCTCTCTGCCTGCCTCTGTGCCTACTTGTAATCTCTCTCTCTGCGTCAAATAAATAAAAATAAAATCTTTAAAATAATAATAATAATAAAAGCATAAGGCAATATTCTTGCATATTGTCACTTGTCCCTTTGGTGATTGCAATTTTAGACTAAAGATGAAAGTATCAATCAGGCTGTTGTTGGCCTTATCTCATTTAGGAAAGAAGTATAACAAACATTACTAATTACTTTGTGGTCATGGCAAAAAGATAACTTTTAGAGGTGAAATGTTGACAAATATTCCCTGAATAGCTCAGAAGTCAAGGTAAAATAAATAAGAGAAGCTACAAAATAGTACTATTTTGTACTACCCAATATTATGGCTAATGGGACAAAGTTTTCCTCAGTTAAGGTGAAAACTTGAAAGTATCTCCCAATACAGTCAAGGATCAGAGGTTTTATTCTCAGAGAAACATAATTGGAATATTATGAGTATACATAAAACTGTAATAATGTTTCAATTCCACCAATACTTTGTGATTGCTAATTCAGCTTCCCTAATAACTTGATTCTAAAATGGGAGTGGCCTACATATAGACATATTCCAACCACCTTGGAAGGTATAGCCACCTGTGTAATTTAAATTAATTTGGTTTATCGGTGATTCTCTTGGGAGTTTGAGTAGTTAGAATGAGTCTCTGATCTGTTGGGTAAGTTGACCAAATAAATTTGTACCCACAAAGCTGAGATCCATAGCCTGGACTTATCAAAATGCTGATACCCACAAATAACCAGCCACCCCAAGTGGTAACTTTGCACTGCCATGTAAGTGCAAGTCAGAGTCCGAAGTGAAGTCTTACAGACAAACTAAGATAAAAGGCTATGATATTTCCATTTTGTGTTTTGAAGAGACTGAAAGATTTGGAGCATTAGAGGGAAAGATAATAAGTAAACATACAATTTCAATACTTTGGTTTTTGTTGTTTTTTTTTTTTAATTTCAATACTTTGGAGATGTCAAATGATTCTTTTTCTAAGAAGTTATAAATCTCGGGCGCCTGGGTGGCTCAGTGGGTTAAAGCCTCTGCTTTCGGCTCAGGTCATGATCTCAGCGTCCTGGGATCGAGGCCCGCATCGGGCTCTCTGCTCAGCAGGGAGCCTGCTTCCTCCTCTCCCTGCCTCTCTGCCTACTTGTAATCTCTCTCTCTCTGTGTCAAATAAATAAATAAAATCTTTAAAAAAAAAAAAAAAAAAAAAAGAAGTTATAAATCTCTCCTAGCAACTAGTTTATTTCATGCCTTACTTAATGAAGAAAATGGGGGGGAAAGGCCAGATACTCATCTAAACCTATTGAATGCCAAACAAACAAAGAACACACATATGATTTTAAAACATTTGAATGGTGCTCTTTTAATCCAATTTTAAAATTGGGAATCTAAGGACCTGAAATTAAATGACTTATTTAAGTAGTCAGTGTACAGTCAGATTTTACATTTTTGACTTTTGTTCTCATTGTTCTGTCTAATCCAAATGACTTGGAAAGTCTCTCGGGACTGTTGAAATGTCCAAGGACTAAATAAATACAGAGGTGGCCTTCTTGAAACAGAACATGGATTACGTACTCAGGTAACTCAGTTGGGAGAAACTAATCATGTCAGAGCTGCGGAACCTGTTATTCTTGTGGTCAAGAAAGGAAAGGTAAAAATTAGATTAAAATATGAACTGGTAATAAGAATACCCAAGCTCAATTAACTGTGAGACTTTGGACACCCTTTCAACATATCTGAACTCCAGTTTCCTCTTCTGTAAAATGAAAAGAAAGTCATGTTTATTTAAAGTTCCTTCTAATACCCAAATTCTGTGATTTCATGTAAACCTTTTCAAGTCCAAAATTACATTTTAAACCCATCTTTACAGATTTAAATTAACCTTGGGGGAAAGAAAAATTTTAATTTGTTGGCTTACTTTGCTCCTTACCAGAACATACAACGAGTTCTTGCAAACTAGAAAATGTTTTGTAACAAGTCAACTTTCCCCATATTCACATGATATAGGAACTTAATGACAACTTAGAGTAAAGAAAAGATCTGAAGATCACAGGGACTACAGTATGATCCAAACTGACACAAGACAAGGTATCAAGAGACCCCAGGACTTTGCAATTAACTGTCTGAGAACTTATGCAATATCAGAGCCTCTGTCTAACCCCAGGTACTGCATTAGTTGGTCAAAATGAAAAGATGAACAAGACATAGTACTGGGCCTCAAAGAATTCACCAGCTGGTGAGGGAGATAGCTGTGTAAACAAATAAGAATATAATTCTTTAAGTGTTATGACAAAGGAAAGAGTGCCTGAAACAGTGATTCTTAAACCCGGCTGTGCATAAGAATTTCTGAAGGAGCTTTTAAAAAATACAGATGCCCTTTCCCTATCCTTAAGAGATGTTTTAAATGATCTAAGGGAGGGGCCCAGTGAATTGGTATTTTCAGAAGCTCCCAAGGAGACTCTAGTGTAAGAGTTAAGATGGAGAATCACTGGGATAGGAGAAGAGTATCAAACTCAGCCCTAAGGACAAATGATAATATGCAAACACACAAAGAGAGAAGAATCAACTTTGTGTAGAGGCATGAAGATAATAGACCTCGTGGTACCTCAGGGGAATTATAAACGGGTCTGTTGAACTGAATGTAGTATACATGAGCAAAGGGAGATACAGTGAAAAAGGAGCCTAGGGATGTACGCAGGAGGCAGATCATTATATGGTCTGTGAAGGAGTTGAATTTTATACTAAAGTCAATGGAAAACCAGGAGGGAAGAGACATGATCTCATTCCTCTTCTAGAAAAGCACCTCTTCAGGTGCTGTGGAAGATGGGACTACATGTGGGGAAACCAATTAAGAGGCTGTGGTAATCTAGGCAGGAAAGAGGGCCTGAACTAAAACAGTGGTAGGTCAAAGATAGGAAGATCGAAGGTATTCAAGGAAAAGATAACTAGGAGACAAAACCATCAGGGCAGTTGGACATGGTAGGTGAGACCGTAAGAGAACTGTATGGCATATAATTTTCCTTATTTTGTACCTACTTTTGCTTTTGCTTACATGCTAGTGATGGATCTGCCTAGAATGAAACATTTCGGAGGTGGAGAGGAACAGCGTTGTATGGACTTGTTAACAATATACAGTGTGGTTTGAATCTGGTCATTTCAAAATCAAGAGCTATCAAAATAATCAGAGACTATTTTACCATCCCTAAATGACTAAATTCCTGACATACTTAAGGTCAAGCATCTAACCTGCATTTCCACCCAGTTTGGTGGGGACGTGGTATAAACAACACTAAAGCAAAGGTTTGAGAGATTTTAATTAACACAAATGGCTGTGCCTAGACTTTAAACCTGTCCAGAGCAAATGAAGTGAAAGACTTCTAATCCTTCAGAGCTTCATCTGGCAATGACCTCAGATACAAGAGCCTCCCTCCTAGGTCATCAAACTGACTTCCTCTAGTTCCTTGTTGTTCTGTGTAGGTCTTTGATCCCAGAATTCTCTACAACATAGAGGAAGGAAAAAACAAAAACAGCTAAAACATCAAGTGCCCTGGCACTCACTTTGCAAGTCCTGTAAAAATATTAAATTAGAACATACTTTAAAAAATAAATTCCAGAGGTGCCTGGATGGCTCAGTCGGTTAAGCCTCTGCCTTTGGCTCAGGTCATGATCCCAGGGTCCTGGGATGAAGTCCTGAATTGGGCTCCTTGCTCAGTGGGGAGCCTGCTTCTCCCTCTTTCCCTGCATCTCCCCCCGCTTGTGCTCTCTCTCTCTCTCAAATAAGTAAATAAAATCTTTAAATAAATAAAATAAATTCCAGGGGCACCTGGGTGGCTCAGTTCGTTGAGCAGCTGACTCTTGATTTCGGATCACGTCATGATCTCAGGTCATGGGATCCAGCCCCATGTAGGGTTCCAGACTCGGTGAGGAGACTGTTTGGGATTCTCTCTCTCCCTTTCCTTCTGCCCCTCCCCCCTCTCTTTCTCTGAAATAAATAAATAAATCTTTAAATAAATAAATAAATTCCAAAAATCTATACCCACTATCTATGCAAGCCTTTAAAATAATTTTGAGGGCGCCTGGGTGGCTCAGTGGGTTAATGCCTCTGCTTTCGGCTCAGGTCATGATCTCAGGGTCCTGGGATCGAGGCCCGCATCGGGCTCTCTGCTCGGCAGGGAGCCTGCTTCCCCCTCTCTCTCTCTGCCTGCCTCTCTGCCTCCTTGTGATCTCTCTCCCTCTGTGAAATAAATAAATAAAATCTTTAAAAAAATAAAAATAAAAAAAAATAATTTTGAAAATGAAAGTAATTCTTACCACATTAGATTCATTTTTGTTGGTAGTTGTTCTGCCTGTAATTGTAGTGCTTATAGTACCTGGTGGGAAACATTAGGAAAATGAGAGCTTTCTTTGAGAAAAAAACAAAATGAAACAAAACCCAGTTTTATTTTGAGTTGCAAGGTTACTAACATTCATCACACATTACATACCATATCATTGCATCACTGTAGGAATGACTCTGGTATTACCATTAATGTGGATTTTCTAACTGTTGTTTTAGAAGATAACTTCAAACGGTATTTTTAAAGTCGGAATGGCAAAACTTTTTCAGCTAGAGGCTCATGTCTCTCAGGCAGAAGAAAATCATTTGAGGATTATATGCGAGTAGAAACAATTTTATTTGGGAACCTACAAAACTGTACTTTTAATACAACTTTTAAATGAAGAAATGGGACGATAAATCATATTTTTATATAAATATAAATATAAATATATATATATATATACATACACCCTCAGATAACCCAGATACATATTTCATAAAGATGGCCAACTGTGGTTAGTGGAGAACAGCAACAACAAGAGATAAAAGTAGGCATGGGGACAAAGAGGAGGCAGAGAGAATGACAGGCACAGGCTGAGATAGAGAAGAAGAGAGACAATAAAAAGGAGGAAAACGAAGAATTGGAGGATGCTAAACAGGCTCTGTAGTGAGTCTGTCCTAAGTTAGCATTGCCAGGATACCCAGTTAAGTTTGGATTTCAATAAAAACCAAATAATTTCAATAAAAGACATGAAATGTTTGGGACATACTTATACTAAAAAGTTAACTATCTGCAATTCAAATTTAACTGAACATCCTCTTTCAATTTGCTGTATATGACAACCCTATCCTAATAATCCTGCTGAATTTCCTGAGTGTAATATAAAAAAAGTTTTGAAGCTATTGTCACTCATTGAAATAATGGTAATATTAATAAAGGTACAATTTATTTTTTTCAATCTTCAGAATTCATATTTAGGAAAGAAGAATTTTATTCTCTCCCTGGACTTCTGTGGGGTTTTATTTATTTATTTATTTTTAAGATTTTATTTCTTTATTTGCCTCAGAGAGAGAGAGAGAAAGAGAGCACAAGCAGGGAGAGCAGCAGGCAGAGAGAGAAGCAGGCTCCTCGCTGAGCAAGGAGCCTGATGTGGAACTCGATCCCAGGACCCTGGGATCATGACTTGAGCTGAAGGCAGATGCTTAACCAACTGAGCCACCCAGGCATCTCTCTGTGGGGTTTTATAGAAAGTAGAACAATGACTTAGTTTAGAAATTAACTTCATAACCTACTATTAGTTACTATAGTAACTACTACATAATGCTACTATGCCATAAACCTAACTTTGACATTCAAAAGGTTCAAGTTGCCTCAAAGCTTTAAAAAGCCCGTATTTGAGAATGTTACTATTTATCAAGGACCCAGATTCAAGCTAACAGTGGGTTTCCGCCCCTGCCTTTCAGCCTTTTAACTTAACACTACTATTTTCCTTTCAGCAGCACCTACTGGAGTATATTTCAGCCATCAGGAAGAGTCATACTAAAGTGAAGTAAAGGTTAAAGCCAGGAAGAATGACTTGCTTTGGGAACGAGGGAGTTAGAGAATAAATAAGGTCTCAAGAGTATTCATTTCCCACCGCACTGGGCTTTCATCCGAATTTGTAAGTGTAGCAAAATAATCACATCCAACCTTCAGCTTCTTCTCAAAAGAGCTCAAGAAAATGCCAAGAGTATGAGTTTGGTGGGGGGAAAGGGGAGGAGAAAAAAGAAGTGTCAGAATCAAATGTCTTATGGTCAGTTACATTATTAACGAAGATAAACTTCTTTAAACTACCAGTAGGCATGATGGGAAATTCAGCTGAACTTAAAGATTACTTCTTGCCTATACTCTCTAAGATAGGTGGATATCAAAGGCCATGAACTGTTCTCCTGACTCTACAGAAGCCTGGGAAGGGCTGTTACACAGCCTGGGTCAAACTGTAATTTTACACTGACAGGAAAGTAAATCCCTTCAAATGTGACCCATCCCCAGAAGGCACTCACTCGGTGTAAAATGTTCTTCTCTTCTATAAGACTAGGTGAGGCAGTATGCCGAATAGATTAGACTGGCAATGGTAATAATGTTATAACCAGGGTCTCAAGAGAATTTACAAGTAGGGATTGTTTAAAGTGTAACAAAATAATATTAACACAGGATTCTGCTTTGCCAATCAAATAGCTCACACCACTGCAACACAGCCAACCAGCACACAGGACAGCTGATGCGGGAGCAAGGATTCTTGGCCAAGAGCAGTGGGAGAAACCTTTCCTTTTACTTGAAAATGTCCAGAGCAGAAAGACCTGTACCTAGATTTGCTGGGAGGTATGTCCAGAACTACATTTTATCTTTAAGATAGGTTTGTGAAATTCAGTTCTGTTGAGACTAGAGGAAAATGAACCGTATCTAGGAATATTATTAAGTACTTAAACTTCAAAAAATCACCACCTTGTATAATTGCTTAACTCATTTTATAATTCAGTGTCCCGATTACCTGATTTATCTGTGGTCAAAAGAAACAGTATTAGACAGGGATTGTGCAGGAAGCGGACAGTGAACGTTTTGGAATGGAGGGAACTGTAGCTCAAGGAGCAGAATAACAGGTAAAGATTGTACAGCAGAATACTGAGTTTAATAAGGTCTAACCAAGGCTACCAGTAATACACCTCAGTGCAACAGAGCAAGGCAAAAAACATCAATAATCTTTTTTTTCATTTGATATATGAATGTAGCACATTTTGTCCTACAGGTAACAGAAACCAATCTCTCCCAGTGTTATCAGGGTTCCTTGAATTACCACTATTTGTGGACTAGAAGCCTAGATGTGATTGGTGCCACCTACTGGGATAAATGCGGAATTACAAACTGTGAACCCATTTTGAACTGTTTTATTACTGACCAAATTACCCTTAGGGAGTATGAGTCTTCATTGGGAGGATTATACATTAAACAGTGATAAATTTGGATTTAAATCATAGCTGTTAGAGGTGGAAGAGTCATGAGACATCCCATACTTTAACTAGGAGGTGAGTTTGTATACAGAATCAGAAGCCCAGCTTCTCTGAACTAGTTTGTTTTATGATACCTACCCATAGAGTCATCGTGAACATTACACAAAACCACATGCTTTCAACATGCTCTATAATATGCTTTGATTATTTTAGGCAAAGAAAAAAACTGAAACTAAATGACTTTTCCAGGTTATTTAACTGTTTAGCTTCAGAATAAGACCTGCACCTCAATATATCTGAGTGTAAATCAGGAGCTTTTTCCATTAAAATACTGCTTCCAAAAATTTGATGTCAAGATGACTTTTTTTTTGCAAGATGATTTTGAATGGCAACTGAGATAAATTTAGGAGGTGATAGAACACAGCATTAAACACTACATAAATCACAGTGAGAAAATTACTCCCTTTTCAATTCTTCAAATTTGATGGCCTCAAGGAGGAAGTTTCAGTTTGTTGCTGGTTTTCTTTAAAACTCTCTACATCTTGCTAATCTCACTTCCTAATAAAGATAAAACAGACCTCAGGCTTTAGCATCTGGTTGGAACATTAAAATTTTGTTTTTCAGTATCCTTATTACTTTCAATTATGGAAAGCTATATCGGTTTTTCACTGAAAATAGTAATATTAATTTTATTTTCCAGGAATACATTTAAGAAATTAAAGAAGTCAATCTAAACAAAATATATTGAAAACAACAGACCAAGTGACACCGAAGCTGGGAAACATGAGCTCCACTAACTGCCTCCCTATCATATCACTGCTGGTAATGGTATCTTAACATGATTAGTTTAAAAATTCCTCTACAAAGAAAACCAATGCTTCTCTTATTTTCTTTTCAATCGTCAAACAAATAGGTCAACATAACCAAAATCCAGGACTCGGATTTCAGATCCACTAAGGCTCAAACAAACCCAAAGATTTTGTGTATGTGTGTGCTAGAAAATGAAACTGGCCTATAATCAGTGTTCAGTAAAGGCACAATCAATAAAGCTCAGGAGCAATGGGTCACACGTGCCTGTGGCTACTTTCGTTGGTGGTAACTGGAACTTTAGCGCCCTTCACTTAATTCTCGAGAAGCATAAGAGTAGAGAAGAGAAAAGAGAGTACTGATCTGAGGGCTGTCCTAGTCCAAATTTCAAAGATCCAATGTTCTTCAAACAAGGGAAAAATAGAAATCTTCTAAGGTGATTGAATCAAATGGAACCCTTCACTACTTACTAATTTGGGCTGGATTTGAGTCTAGAGCTAAAAGATTTTTAAGCCCTTACTGTAAGATCTCTCGAGATAACCTTCTGTTAATCTTAAAGTAAAACAAGGATCTGTCCTCCTTGTACCCTCTTCTCCTCTAGCTTTTTAATTTATACCTTAATAACTTATTATTGCTTCCGATTGTATTCTAGGTTCTTATTTGGGAAGAAAATCTCAAGCTTCCTCCTGTTCAATTCTTATCAAAACAACAGTTAAAAGAAAAAAATATAAGTCGGGGGGGGCGGCGGTTGGCTGGCTCAGTCCATAAAGCATGTGACTCTTGATCTTGGGGTCATGAGTTTCAGCCCCATATTGAGTGTTGAGATTACTTAAAAATAAAATCTTAAAAAAAAAAATAAGTGAAACACTGGCTAAAGGATAAGTAGTTGATCCAACTCTAGATTTTATAAATTTTATTTATGAGTCAAGTCAGACTGACAGTGCTATGTACCTAGACCAAATCATCTTGAGCTAACCCATTGCTTTTTAAAATTTTCAAGTTAATATTTTTATTAGATTGTACCAACAAAAAGATAAGAAACAGCTTAGAAAATTTAGATTCTGAATTCATTTTAGAAATATTATTGAGGACATTAGCTACTATAACACATATAGAATGTCCCGTCTCCATGGAGGAGAAATTTCTCTCTGGTCTCAGTACTAGTAAAAGCTATATTTCTTGAGCAATTCGTTTATTATTATTTTGTGGACACTGTAAATCCATGTTTTTTTTTCTGGGAAATCCAGCACCAACTTTGAAGACTGCTTCTGCCAACTATATAGTACTTTCATTATACATATTCATGTATTTACTTGGCCTCAACTTACTTTCCCTTTGTCTTGATTTACTCGTCTATTTATTTAATCTTACGTGCTGTGTGTGATTTTATCAACTGCTCAAGCCCCTCATGGAATAAGATTGATAAAAATTAGAGATACATAGGGGCACCTGGGTAGCCCAGGTGGTTAAGAGTCTGCCTTTGGCTCAGGGGCTGCCTTTGGCTGGGGTCATGATCCCTGGGTCCTGGGATGGAGACCTGCATTGTGCTCCTTGCTCAGCGGGGAGACTGCTTCTTCCCCTTCCCCGCCCCTCTCCTATACTCATTCTCTTTCAAGCTCTCACTCTCTCTTTCTCAAGTGAATAAATTTTTTAAAAATCTTAAAAAAAAGAAAAGAAAAGAAAAAAAGAAATGAGAGAAATACATATTACACTGTTACTGATAAAATATTGTTATCCCCTAAGGATGATTTCTCATTGCATATGTTTTCTTTAAAATACAGAGTTCAGATTCATAGATCCCTGAAAACTTAAGAAGTCTTTCTTCTGCCCCTGAGAAGCCATTCCTTTATTTTTTTATGGTAAACTATACAATTTCCTCTAATGATGCCATAAATTCTTTGGAGGGAAACACTGAAAATCTCAGAGAAATATCTGGATTGGTGAAACTCACAACCATTTCAGAAGTCTATCTTTTTGGCTTTCTGTTCTGAAGTAGCAGAGTCTATTCCAAGAAGATTCATGAGATCAAACTATAATAATTCCTAAAAAAGAGGTGGAAGTTGGGAGGAAACTAAAATATTATCAGGTACCAACTTTCTACCAACTACGTATACTAAGTGCATAATATGTAACTTAGTCTTTAAAAAGGAAATTTCATTCCCTCCAGAGGAATCCTTACTTTACAAGAGCTTCTGAGTAATAATAATGATAGTGATAAAATTTATTAGATCACCACTAACATTTAGCATACGAGGTGCCAGGCATTGTGCTGATCACTTCATAAGTA
Source organism: Ailurus styani (assembly GCA_002007465.1). Lineage (NCBI taxonomy): Eukaryota > Metazoa > Chordata > Mammalia > Carnivora > Ailuridae > Ailurus > Ailurus styani. The sequence goes on along the minus strand of LNAC01000027.1, from coordinate 2,640,620 downwards.
ATGAAATTTCCACTGTAAAATAAAATAAAGCCTCAAACTGTGTACCTATGATACTCTACCTACCTTGAGACCCAGGAAGATTAAAATATGCTTGCTTTGGTTCCAAATTCTGCTGTAAGTATAGGGATAATTTCACGTCATTGGCCTTCTGGTAGTTCTTCAAGGCTTCAATTCTCAGCTCAATCACTTTGCCATTAAAGTCATTCTATAAGACAACATTTTCAAAACTACTCATATAATACTGGCCTCTCTAAAGCACCTGTAACCTGATCCGTTTTACTCAGAAGTTTAAAATCATCCCATCATGATCAGTCTTTAAAGTTGGGCAGAAAGTACTGGTGATTCCCTCCCACCCCCATTTCAAATAGAACAAAATCAAGACTATAGGGGAAAAGATGTATGTAAGTTATTCAAGGTGAAGCTGGAGACAGGTCTCTGTAGCTATCTCCCCATGAAACATTTTCTTTTAGCAGGATAATTGGTAATCCAGATGAGAGAATTGGGGTGAATATTATGAAACTGAAAGACCTTATATTGTCTGAATGAAATTGTATCCCATGTCCAATCTTGGAAGATCTTAGTACCTGAAGGATGTTGGCTTGTTCCTGGTATCTGACCCATTCCATTTTCCTCTGTTGCTTTTCCTGGTGGAAGAAAGAGCCTCTGGGTGACAAAGTAAATTGAGATCAGAAATCAGTGTTCCAATATGCTGCAAAGACTTTATAGCAAAGTACAGTGTCATTAAATTCACTAATAAATTGACTTCAACTCTTTAGACCTTTTAGTAGAGCCTTACCTGTATAATCCAAGCTCCAAAAGCTAAAAGCTAGGGTGCCTGGGTGGTTCAGTGGGTTAAAGCCTCTGCTTTCGGCTCAGGTCATGATCTCAGGGTCCTGGGATCGAGGCCCGCATCGGGCTCCCTGCTCAGCGGGGAGCCTGCTTCCCCCCACCCTCTCTGCCTGCCTCTCTGCCTCCTTGTGATCTCTCTCCCTCTGTGAAATAAATAAATAAAATCTTTAAAAAAAAAAAGCTAAAAGCTAAATGAATAGAATAATTTTCTGTGAATAAGTTTGTTGTGGGAAGATTAGACACAAGCGTAATACTTCTAAATGAATGTTCAAAAACAAATCAGCTATTACTTTGACATCACATAGTTATTGTGGAGTTGTCATTGCTCATTTAGTTTCTCCTACTTTGCCTTCACTAACATGACTTCCTAGAAACTTGCAGTGTGACTTTGACTCAAATATTATATCCCAAGGGAACCAGATCTATAAAATTTCTATCAGTTCAGAAGCACCTGTTTCTCCCTCTCTTACTCCCCCTGCTTGTGTTCCCTCTCTCACTGTCTCTCTGTCAAATAAATAAATAAATAAAGTCAATCATAAAAAAAAGGAGCAACTGTAGTTTAGACAGATTACTGCTACATTAAAAATTTTAATCCATCAGCTCTAAAAGCTACTACCATTCAAAAAGATCACACTACCTTCCTTCTCTCCTTCCCTTTCTCTGCACATGATGTCTCCAGTTCATTTTTGGTCTTCCTGGGGTTTTTGGGAACCTGGGATAAAAGAAGAGAGATAAAGGAATACAAGGTCCCAGAAGAGAAGTGCAATGTCTTAGCAGACAGTAAATCCAACCTAACCTAAAGGCCCAAATCCTAACTATCTGCCTGCCCAAATTAGGCCTGATTGTCAACAGGCTGTTTCCAACAATGTGGTGTCAACAACCTTGGAATTCTAAGTACTATATAGTCCACTTGCCTTCCCGTCCTGCAAGTCTGCTTTATTTTTTATCTGCGGTGCTTTTTGTTGACCACCGAGTTCTTCTGTGTCGAATGTCTGTAGAGAGACATTTTGGCAAAGTTTTAAATTAGTGGGAATTAGTGAGGGAAGTGGAAAACCAACAAAAGTTAAGGCTTTTGGTTTCTGCCAGTCAGCAACCTGTCAGGATTCGACATGAAAAGTGTACTACAAAATGGAGTTCAGAATGGAACAAGTCCTTCTGTTTGGTCTCAAGTATGACTGATAATAATAAAACCTATTAACTGTCCCCTTATTATATGCCATCACTACTGTAAGCTACTTACACATTACTTATTTACAATACTCTATCATATTATAAACTTTCTCATTTAATCCTCATAGGACTACTTATATTTCCATTTTATAAATGAGAAAAGAGATTTGGAGAGGCTAAGTCATTTGTTTAGAAGAGTACAGAGCTGGAATTTGAACCAGATCTTGTGGACTCTGAAACCTATGTTCTTAACCACTGGGCTGCTGTTCTCTTTCCATTTCTTGCTGTCTAAAATTATGAGTAGGGAAAACAAATCACAAGCTAATGTGTGTGGACATCTCTTATAAAAAAATCTTTTGGGAGCTTTGGAGAAGCTGGATTTTGATAGAGGAATTGTGCTGGCACATTTCCTATCACAAGGACTCAAACCCTCAAGAACTAAAACTGACAATTCATAGAACTGATCTGTAGCTGCCTCTGAGAAGTAGGAGCAGATCTCCGGTCAAGATGCAGGGCTTGATGGTATCTTGATTATTTGTGGAAAGGTCAGATGAAAAAAACAGAGATCACACCATACACTGTTTATATCACAAGATACAATATGTTCTTTTTGTTTTGTAGTCTGTGAAAAAGCACACAGATCTCAAGGAGTTAGTCCACTAAGGAATTTCCACCCCTCACATGGTTTCCTACAAAAGGCCCTACTGTTGTATTTTAAACAATGAAGTGATTGTTGCAAAATCATAGGAGAATTAGAATTATATATTCATACAGTAATTCATTCAACTTACATTTATTGATTGTCTACTATATTCCAAGCATTGTGCTACATACTAGGGATTCGGAGATGAACAAAGCAATCAAGAAACTGGAGGAGGTTGTATTCCAGAGGGGGTCAGGGAGACAAGAAACAAGTAAAATAATAATAATAAAAAATAAAAATAATGAGCTTAATTATAAAGAGTGCTATGGAGGACATGAACAGAATTCTATAATAGAAAGTAGGGGAGGGGTGCCCTATTTTAGATGGAGTAAACAAGGAGGGCCTCCTTGAGGAGGTGACATTTAAGGAGAGACCTGAGGATGAGAGTGAGCCAACCAAAAGAAAATAGTATTACAGGCTGAGGATAAAGCAAGAGCAAAAGCCTTGAGATAGGAAAGGTCATGGCATGTTTGAGAATCCACAAAGAGGCCAGTGTGGTGGTTGCATAGAAAGTAAGGAGAGGACTTCTTTGAGAGGATAGAGGTAGGCAACAGTCATATTTTGCCACAATAAGGAGCAGCTATAAATGGTTTCCCTAAGGAAAGTGACATAATTTGATTGTTTCAAAATATCACTTTGGCTGCTGTGCAAAGGATGGATTTGAATGAGGCATGGGTGGAAGCAGGGACATGACAAAATGAGAAGGGGGTCAAGAGGAAAGGGAAGTTCTTTGCATTAGGGTCTGTAAGACAATACTATCAAGAGATCCTTAGAGGCACACCTTGTTCCATAGCATCTCCATCTCCTTCCGAAGCATCTTGTTTTTCCTTTCCTGTTGGAGGGGGGACAAAAAAACCAAACAAACAGAAATGTGTTTGTCCAGTCATTAATGTGAAGTTGGAAGAAATTATTAAGTAATGAGGGAAAAGGGATGGGGATGCAGGTATATAGCAAACCATAGAGGAAGGCAATAAATAGGTCTAGTCCAAAATCCAGGAACATGAGAGATGAGTTTGACGAGATGACAGTACAAAAATAATAACAATTTAGAATAATAACTTTAATTATGATATTTGTAATAAGATATCAACAGAAATGAGATCTTCATACAACATTTAAGATGTTCTGATCGTATGGCAATTTCTCTAGGGGGTAGATCACTAATTTCTAATTTTTAAGATCCTTAACCTTGTTGGTTCTTTAAAAATCTTATGAGTCTCCCAGAGCAAACTATTTCTTTTATTTTACTTTGGTATTTTCCATTCTTTATGAAATATGAAGGGTTAATATGCTTGTATTACTAACCTTTAGATGAAAAGTTTTTAAAAGTCACAGAAATAGAATTTTTGCTAGTTAGTTCTGAGTCTGCCCAACATTTCATCTGACTCCTTTCTAGATCAAGGAGATATGGGTATGGGAGCCTTAGATGCTAGAGATGAGCTCTCTTTCCTTCCACATCTAATGATAGCAATTAAATTGACCCTTGTTCAGGAGACCATTCCTTAAAATGTCCACCCACCTCTTACCAGATTCTGCTTCATCTCCTCTGCTTCCTTAATGAGCTCCATGACTGAGGACTCTTCACTCCCCTTCCCTGCCATGATCTGCCTCATGATCTGCAGACTTGAAGGAAGAGAAAGACATCACAAAACATAATACTTCCTAAAGAGTAATATTAATACTCTGTAAGCCGTCAGAAAATACACTACCATGGGAACGAGATGGGTGCTAAAAGCACAGGAGTTATGGAATTACTTTTGGACATAGAAGATCTCTATAGGATGATTTCATCCCCAATCAACATTTGCCCAGCTATGTGTTTTATAATGAATTCTGTGTTCAATAATGCTCAAGGGCTCCTGGGTGGCTCAGTGGGTTAAAGCCACTGCCTTCGGCTCAGGTCATGATCCCAGGGTCCTGGGATCGAGGCCTGCATCGGGCTCTCTGCTCAGCGGGGAGCCTGCTTCCTCCCCTCTCTCTGCCTGCCTCTCTGCCTACTTGTAATCTCTCTCTGTCAAATGAATAAATAAAATCTTTAGAAAAAAATAATGCTCAAAACTTAGTCTCCATCAGCCAGCGAGTCTCTTCTTCACCCCTTCAGAAAAATGTTTTGGTATATGGCTTTTGAAGTAGAAAGGATGATTTTGCCCCTGTAAAAACGAGCTCAAAGAATCTATTGTCTTCAGCATAAATTCCAGAATTATGCCCTACCCCATCTGTTTATATTTCTCACATAAAAGACATTTGAGTTAGTTGGGGAAACCCCTTATATCCTTATGGTAGCTCCCAACATACAATCCAAGCCATCAAGAAATTTCTTTAAAAAATCTGAATCAATACCAAGTAAGTCAAAGACTCTCTATTCTTTAAAGGCATTAATTTATGTTTATGTTTATTATAATTTTTCCTCCTTTATTATAAGCAGAGAAGCAAAACTTTGTATTCTCTTGCCCAAAGAGAAGTTTGCTTCTGCATTGTAAGCAGCTGGTGCTTCACTACAGCTTTCTGCCTGGCTTTTGTTCTCCAAAATTCTGAGCTCTCTGGGATGCCTACAGTAAGGGTAGAGAAAGAGGGTAGATCCATTTAGGTGAGATTATCTGAGACTAGAAAGGAAACAGAGTTGGTGGGTCCCAAGAACAGTGAGTGCCCTAGATAAGAGTTGAGACTTATCTGCTTAGTATATTTAGAGAATTCAGACCCTAAATCCAGAGGACTCTTAGGCTCAGAAGATTTTTCTATTTCACTGCTTGGCACAGGAAGAACAGAGTCATCTATCCTAAAGTGATTCCACAAACATGAATAAGGAGCTATCAGTGTAACCAAGACAGACTGAAATACTAAAGGCTCTTCTCTGTTTCTTGGGTGCGCATCCTAGGGAAGAAGAGTAGTAACTGTAACCTTTTGAGATGAGGGTTGAATCATATTTAATTTTACTAATAGAAAACAAAGGATTACTTGCCACTGATTTTGTGGTTACAAATTCTTTATCTATATAGCTAAATGTCTAAATCTTTTTTAAAATGTAAATAATCATTTTTAATCCTCTGGATTAAAGTTCTCCAGCCTTTTTCCCTCTAGGAAACCCTGAGTAGAGAGCTTTTACCTTCTTTGTTTTTCCTCCAAGTTAGACATCAACTTCTGGAATAAGAGATTGTTCTTATCTTCAAGAGGTTTTAGCATCTCAAGCAGTTCCTGCTTCCTTAGCTTTAAGTCCTCATTCAATTCCTTCAAGTAGTTGTCATCTATTTTGGAACATCTGTGGGAAGAATAATATCTGCCTTTAGACTAAGTTAATAACAGAGACCCTCCTTTTCACTCTGGATAGTTACCACTTGGCATCTTCTGTCCATGACTCACCTTGTTTTTGAAGGCAAGTAAGATCCTGAAGGGTTTGAACCACTTGTCATTTTGAAGGGAAATTTCTAGTCTAAGTATAGAGAGGTCTTCTTGGAAATATGTGCCTTCTTATTCCATTCAGTTAAGCCATCATTTTTCTGCTGCTGTTCTTGAATCTCCTGTTGGATTGGATTGATTTTAGCTACAGCTTGAGTCACAATGGCTCTAAGACCACAGAATCAACAGGTCTTTTAAGTATCTCAAACATCAATGACAGCTTGTTGAATGAAAATACTATTAGATACCTCTGATCAATTCTTGTCTTAGCTTTAACCAATGCCCAATATTTTATCCTGAAGTCTCTGAATGGGAAAGAATCAGAACATATCTATATTATGGAATTCCTAGAAAATTGTGGCTAGTCAAAATTAACTCACGAACACCATCTTCCATGGCAGTTAACCTGCATGAAATGTCTACTACCTGTAGGGCACAGCGCCAGATTCTGAGAGTAAGGAAAAGATAAATATAAAGCATCTACCTTCTGAGGGTCTTAGAAGAAGGAGAGAAAACCTCTAAGAGACATTTTTGAAAAATAGAGGCCAAACTGGCAAATTTAAGGTATGGGTATAATATTGAGTAATATATGAATCAATTGTCATTTTCCTATCTTTAAAACTTGATGTATTATGGTGTCAAGGAAGAATAATATTAGACACATAGCAAGAGGATATAATTTGTGAAAAATCCATACCGTCAAGTATGTCCTTCCACAGCCAGGGTTTTTCCTGAGATTCCGTGATTCTACACTTAACTTTAGATTCTGATTCTACCCTCATTTTTCTCTCCTTGCCAGAACTACCTTTCTCCTAGACCCTAAGAACTTCTGTCTTTATCTATGTAACTTAATGAGCAGAAAATAACTCAAATAGTTACACATTTGTTTCTTCATGCCCTTTAAAAACAGTTTTAGGGAAGTATTTTTAGTGAGGTTCTCAATGTGAATGAAGTCATGTCAACTTCAAGTATTAACTGAACATTTCTGGGCATCTTCTAGAGACATCCCCCAAAGAAACCTAACCTTTTCATGTTTTGGGAAACCTTAAAGGTCGGCTATTGTAGTGGAAATAACCCAAGATTTAGTTTGTAAGATCTTGGTTTGAACTTTGGCTTTGATGTGAGAAGTGAGCTGACTGTGAGCAAGTTACCAAATTCTCTGAGCCTTAGATGCCACTTTTCTAAAAATGAGAATGGTAAATAAAAAGATCTGAATGCGAATTAAATGTAATATTATATGAAGATCTTGTCTCATGTCAGGTGTTCACTTTTTTAGTGTGGTTTTGTTGGTTTGGGTTTGGGGATGCCCTAAGTAATACAAAACATTAAAAAAAATTGTATTTTATTATATAAAATAATTTTGTATATAAAAATTTTATATAAAATTTTGTATATAAAAAATTTTGTATTTTAGGTAAAAAAATTTTAGGGAAAATTTTTAGGGCAAAAAAAGTAATGCCCTAAGTAATACAAAATATAAAAAAGCTGATTTATATGAGGCTAATGAAGCTTAAACTTCAGAACCCATCATCTTTACAGGCCTCTCTCAAACGCCACATACCTTATTTTATATCCATAATTTTGTATTTTTATTTAGAAAGAATTCCCCAAGTTATATACAGTTCATGGTCCCAAAAAACTTGGATTTTCCCCTGGTTGGATTTGATACATAGCTCCCATAAGTATCTCCTATAGCAAAACTTCTCCTTAGGTAGTCTCAACAAATAAAACTTTTTCTAAAGCAAATATGTGTCATTGTAAGTTATGTATGATAGCTAGTGTTACATGACATTAAATTAGAACAGTCATATCAGCTGGAGCACAATGTAATTCACACTGATTGTCCTAGGAGTTCTTATGAAAAGTTTGGATTGAACAAGGGTGAGCAAACTCCACACAGTTAAAAGAAGGGACTAAGTGGACTAATTATTTTTAGTTTTTTAGACTGTATATATGGGTGGTAGAAATAGTAGAGAACAAAAATGGCAGTGATACTAAAGCACGGCCTCTTTAAATTTCAGTCTTGACATTTGGTTGGCAGGATAATGTTAGAATTTTAAAACGCTTAGTGAACACACAGCATCCTAACTCACCTTCCTTTATGTCCTTGCTTGCAAATGATTGTACAGGGAAGAACATTTGCTATTCTGATGTGCTCTTTTCTGTAGCCAATCAGCACCCTTCATTCCCTAACATTCCAATGCCTGTTTCTTCAACTTGGATATGATTTTCAAGAAGAGTATTTGTCTTGTAATAATGTATACAGGCTTTATAAGAAAGAACTTAAAAGCAAAAACTAGTATTGAATTGGGATAATTGATAGACTACATTATCTCTGGGTCAGAGGTAGGGAGGGTGAAGGTATAGGTGACCATTCGAAGTGGAAAGGAGGGGGGCACCTGGGTGACTCAGTCGGTTCAAGCATCAACCTTAAGCTCAGGTCATGATCCCAGGGTCTTGGGATTGAGCCCCACATCGGGCCTGACACTCTGCCTATTTGTGCACTCTCTCTCTCTCTCTCTCTCTCTCTGTCAAATAAATAAATAAAATCTTTATTTAAAAAAAAAAAGAAGTGGAAAGGAGGGAAGTTGAGCACTGATTTTTCCTGCAGTAGAAAGTTAGGTCATCTGTTGATTTGAAGAAGCATGGTGGGAAACATGGGAAGAGCAATGACTTGAGGTTTGGAATAACACCTGAGCAGTGAAAAAGGAAGCCAACCAGGCAAGAGTAAAAGGATTGCCAAGTAGTGCTAAAGGTCAAGGTGAGTTTGGGAGTTGCAGATTTGTCAGGGCATGAATCAGCAGTTATACAATTTCTCCAGCAGTGCTTGGCAAGCTAGAAGCAATAGTAGGGAGAACAGATGGTTGTTTGACTCTGAGCTCCGACTTGGCAGAATGGATAAGCAGAAGTTCAAGGAGTAAGGGGGCTGAGCATGCTGGTAAGAAGATCCATCAAGGAAAGGGTGGATCATGGTGTTTCGGCTACGCAGGGAGAAAAATGAAGAGCTGGTTGGCTAAGAGGGGAAACCAGGAAGGGGTTGAATTTAAGGAGTCTAAGGTAGAAGAACAGGAGGTTATGGTCAGTGAGCATACTTCTTATGAAATAACTTGTGGAAATTCACCAATGTTTAGATAAATTGTAGTAGCAAATCATAAGTTTTTTTCTGATGTAAACATTGTTTCTTTGTCACTGCATAATATCCACTGAAATTCATATGGTACCTCAAAATAGCCCTTATAACAAGCTATTGACAATGACCTCATCCAACATGTAGCATTTGATTTTAGTATCTGTTAAGAAAAAGAGTGATTGCTCTATAATTAGAGAACTGAGAGCAGTAACATTTTAGTGTTGTTTTACCAGTAAAAAATCAGATTAGTCTAATTAAGCCAGGTCTCCAAGAGTAGAGGCAATTATTTTCATATTAAGGGGAAAAAAAGAGAGAGAGAGAGAAAGAAGCTTTCCTGTCCTCCCCTCCCTCAGCTTTGGTTGTGGCAACAAAATTACAGAATTCCTCAGGGAGGAAACAGGAGGACCTTCTGGTCCTTTCTGACCCAGAGCCAGCTCAACCCTTGAAGACATTATAAGAATTCCATTAACTAAAATAAGGAGAGAAATGCTGGCAGAATCATAAGCAAAATTTGTAGGCTTTTAAAGATCACCCCCATCTCCCTGTGCTGGCTGTTATTGTCTGTTTTACTTCTCTGTAGCTGTCCCAAGCTAGGCTGCTCTATATTTGGAGTGGATCCTGGTAGTTAGAAAGATTGAGAAACATTTCAGGTCTCTTAAATTCTCTGTTATTGTTGAGACCTTCTTGAAAGTGATGCTGTCTCTCAGTGTGTCCACATACTTAGTACAAACTGAGGTATGTGAAATTTCACAAAGACATTTCAAGAAATGAGGAAATGAGGGTGGTTTTTAGTGAGTCTTTTGCTGGATCCTCAATTTCTACAAGTACTCTTTACTAAAATGGATCTGCCTGCAAATGTCCCTTGGCCACTTTCCCCATCTCCTTTTGCTTAATCACATTTTTCCCTCTTGTTAAAATGGAATACCTTTCAACCATCTGAAATCTTACTTGGGCGACCTGAGGTAAGAGAAACAATCTTACTTCAATGATTTGCTCTGGGGATGTGTTTTAAAAACCTCTAGGTTTTTAAACTAACGACATTAAACTAGGGCATTAAACTAAGCACAATTCAAAATGCTGGTGTTGGGGTTAAAGAGAGAATGATTGTTAATGACTGGATTGCAAATTATTTGCAGGTCACGTGGTTTCCAATTCTTTGCTTTCAACAAAATTGAAGGATGCCCTAATCAAATTGTCAGCTTAAATTTATTACAAATGGGATTTGATGATAAATTACTATATGGGTTTGGCTTATAATTCAGAAAGAGTTCAAAGATTTCAGGGACATTACTATAACACAACACTTTCTATTCCTATCTACTTACAAATTTTCTCAGTGAGTATTGTATGTAAAGCAAATAATATAAGTAAAATTGATTTTGAAGCCTATATTATTCTAGTGGTAAGTAATATTCATCTATAAATATGTGAAGCAAATGGGGGAAGGGGAGAGTCCACCCATCAATTAATATAAGCATTTCCAAAATAACTTGTTATACTTAAAACTATTCATGAAAAAAATATTTTTTCTTAGTTGTGTACTAATAACTATAATGCCAATGTAACTCTGAAAAAAATCTTAAGGTTACAAGAAGTAAAAAATAAAATTTCAATGTTACATATTTTGCAGAGAAGTATGATAAGGTGATAAAAAAGAAGTCTTTGGGGGCACCTAGGTGGCTCAGTCAGTTGAGCTTCCTGCCTTCAGCTCAGGTCATGATCCCAGGCTCCTGGAATGGAGCCCCAAGGCAGGTTTGGGGAGTCAAATGGGGAGTCTGCTTCTCCCTCTTCACCTCCCCCTGCTTGTGCTCTCTCTCACTGTCACCTCTGTCTCAAATAAATAAATAAAATCTGAAAAAAAAAAGTCTACCAAGCATAAAATACATTGTATTTGGATAAAATTCTGTGGGGGAAGTGTGATGGAAACATGAGTTCAAGGAAAAAAAATATAAAAATTTTGACTGCTAAAGAAGGGCTTAGTCATGGTTTTAGATGTTATCGGATATGGGTTTTTAAGATTAATTGCATACATTTTAAAATGATATAAAAGATTTATTTGAAAATGTCAATATCACAACATGCCAGAAGGTACGTTTTCTTGTAACTGTCTAAACTTACAATAACAAATTTTAGATGTCAACCTAAAAACACACAAAATGATATAAAACATGTGAAAATTCTTAAAGAACGTACAAGAAAAAAAAAAAAGTCTAAAGACCAGTGCTCTACAGCAGTGGTTCTAGGCTCTGGCTCTGCGGTATTTAAGAATCCCCTGGGAAAATTGCAAGATCTGCAGATTTCCAGACTCATCCCCAGAGACTGCTACTCTGTAGATCTGCAGGACATGTGGTTTTGATAAGCATTCCCTGGTTTTTCTGATGCGTGGTCTGTGGCCTGGCCTTTGAGAAATACCACTTCAAGATTTCTTCTCTGATCACAGTGCATCAGCAGAAAGCTGCTTACTTGAGTCGGTTTTTTTCTGGGCCATCTGTAGAACTGTCTCCTCTGAGTCATATTTTGTGTCACACCTTCACCTTTCACTTGGAATGCCCTGAGAAAATGTTATGAAGGCTTCCTGTATTTGTAAAGAGAATTGTCCAAGACATCATTCCATCACAGACTCTCCCTGGGCACCACCCTGCCCACAGGTAACCACAAATCATAAATTTCTTTCAGAATTCAGTACTAAATAGAGTATTGCTTCTGCAGGAAAATACAGCATGTATTTTTCTCAGAGCTATATCAGTAAACTAGTTTTTTTCTTTTCTTCTGGTTTGCTAGGACTCTCAGAGATAATTTTGTGACTTTGGGCATTGGGTCCTAATCTTTGCTTATGACCTTTTAACCTAATTAATATTTTTCTTGGTCCTGATTTTTTAAATAAGTTTTTTCTTTTTTATGATTTTAATAAATCCCTTCCCATCCTTTGTAGAGAAGTATAAATAAGTAAACAAATGAGCAAAATTATTCTGTTTGTATATATGTTTGAAATATATGGATAAAGTAGATTGGAACCAAAAACGTTTTCTAGTTTTATTCACCTTTGTATGTATTTGTAAGCATGCATATATCTATAAAGGATGTTTGCTTATAGATATAGAGAATGGATTGATGGAATTTACTGTTACACTTTGGGCGTACTTAGTTGTAAGGCATATTGGGATTTCAGGGGCATGGCTGGGTGAATGGAAGGTAGGACAGACTAGATGGACTTGAGGGGCTGGTAGGGTGCCCAGGCTTCCGTTCCATGAGGGAACTGTAGTATACTACAAATAGGAAAAGTAGAGTCTCTTAAAATGGAACAGCCTAACCAGTCAATAAGGAGATGCAAGGTCCACAGAATTCTCCTTAAAGAGGTCCAGACCCTATGGGCTGGTGATTATAAAGGTGTCAATAGCCTTCCAAATACACCTTAAATTTTTTGACTATCCTTACAAATAATGTTGAGTAGATGGCAGAAATCAGAAATATGTGTTCAAGAATCATTTATTTGTCTTATGTTTTTAAAATCCTATGATATGCCCAGCCTAAGGGTTATAGAGTCAAAGGAGACAAGAGAACACCCTTGGTCTTTGGACTTTCCAGGTATAGAGCAGAATCTTGCAAGGGCTGCTATGGGTGTCCTTCTGTAAATGAGGAAAAATGTCCATCTTGGCAATAAGACCCCTTAGATGCGAGCCTTGGCAGGGGAATGGAATGAAGGTCTTTGTCAGGGCCCACCTGCACAACTAGATGCCGAGTAGATGCTTTAAATGAAAGAAGCTGGCGGGTATGGGTGCTGAGAGTAAATGTGGAGCTCATTGCATGGTAGGGAATCTACGCAGGGATAAAGGGGACCAGGGACCTAGGCCATAGTGATATGGGGATGAGGGCCACCACTCAGCTCCAGCTGAAAATTCAAACCCATTCCTGCCAATTCTTTTTTTTTTTTTTTTTTTACTGAGANCCAGCTGAAAATTCAAACCCATTCCTGCCAATTCTTTTTTTTTTTTTTTTTACTGAGAGAGACAGACAGGGAGAGACAGAGAGAGCATGAGCTGAGGGAGAGACAGAAGCAGACTCCCCACTGAGCAGGGAGCCTCGATGCTGGGCTGGATCCCAGGACTCTGGAATCATGACCTGAGCCCAAGGCAGACGCTTAAGCAACTGAGCCACCCAGGCAACCCCCATTCCTGCCAGTTCTTAATGACTTTCAAGAGAAAGTAGAAAGCTGGGTTTTTATGTGACCTCTTGACTTTTAAATGCTGTTCAGACAAAGTGATACATTCGTGGACTTCAATTGACTTGCAGACTACAATTTTGGAAACTGAATTCAAGATAAATCAATCCATTTTTTTCTGGACTAAGATTTTGTTTTTGTTTCCCTGCATTTAAACAGTCATTTTTAAAGAGGCATTTAAATACAGATAATTCAAGCAGTGCTTTGCTTAAATTATATGAAATGTCAATTTGACCTAATTTCTTAATTTGATAGATTTAGATTCAGTATGTCAGAGTGAACGACAGAGGTAACACTTTTCAAAATAGCATGAAAACCAAAACCCTCAAACAGCAGATAATTTTTGACATCTATTTTTTGGCATTATGGGGGATATAAAAAAGCATCACATAGATAAAATGTAAAATTAATAAAGGGTTAGGAAGTATATAATGCATCTCACATTAGACAGTCTAATCATATTGCATAGCCAGAATCAGAAGGAGGCTCAGTAGTCTAAAATGAGCAGAGAATGCTCTAATCCTGGTTTGACTGCTCATATAGGCTCATTTGCTACCCTAGCTGAAAAATCTGAACAACCTAAGGTATTCCTCTATTGTATTACTTAAAATTTAATAGTAATTATGTATAATTTTAGGCACTACAAAATAAAAATAAATACCAAATTATGTACCCTTGTCAGCTATACTGCTTCTATGATCAAATACTAAAAATAAAAAAATGACATTTGTCATATTATTAAGACTTACCTCTGCATAGCAGCATTTTTCTGCTTTTTTAAAATTTGCATTTGCCAATAAATAATGAGAGAAGTATAAGTGATAATTAGGATAATATTAAAGAAGTAAAATTTGTGCAAGAATTGAATTTTTTAAAGACTATGTGCTCCTGGAGCACCTGGGTGGCTCAGTGGGTTAAAGCCTCTGCCTTCAGCTCAGGTCATGATCCCAGGGTCCTGGGATCGAGGCCCGCATCGGGCTCCGTGCTCAGTAGGGAGCCTGCTTCCTCCTTTCTCTCTGCCTGCCTCTCTGCCTACTTGTAATCTCTCTCTCTCTGTCAAATAAATAAATAAAATCTTTAAAAAAAAAAGACTATGTGCTCTTCGGTGGCAAAGTTGAAAATATTCTAGCTGTATAAGCTGCTCTTTTCCACATGCAAGAAATTTCTTCCAGAGACTTGTTTAATATACCACATCAGATTCCCTTTCCAATTACTTTGATACATGTATTAGAAACTTAATCCATAAACCAAGCAGCATTTATTAATAAATAAGATGAAGCACGTTATATAGTAACATATCAGGACAATAAAAGCCCTGAATTAGATGTTGACTCTAAACTTTTTAATTCATTAAGGACTGCTTACTACTGTGTCCAAATGGTCACAAAGCTTGATTTAAGAGGTTCACGTTAATGAAAATTTCCTTGGAAGTTAAGTCGTGATATGGATCGACATTTAAAAATAATACTGTCCTAGGAACACAAGTTTAAAAAGGTTAAGTATATTAATGGACTTAAGTATAGAGAGGACTTCTGAGAAATCCTCTATAAAGCCACTCTCGGGCATGTGATCACGCTGAAAGAAGGACAGATGTGTTTTTCTCTTGCCCGTTGAATAGATTCAATACTTAGCAAATCGAAATGAAATTGATAGCTGAAAGCATCAGCATTTTTCAGCTTGAAACCTTTTCATATGTAGCAGACCCTGTTGTCGTTTGCCTAGATCAGTGCTATCTCCTGTTTCTGCCTTATGACCAGTCCCAGGACTGGGGTCACAATTGCTCTGAACCAATTGCGAGGATTCAGATCCTCTTTGCCAGTGAGAGGTCTAAGGATGGAATGGGACTCCGTTCCTGCTAGTGAAACATGGGGAAGACTGCTGGGGTTTCTGGGCAGAATGTTCCTTCTCTAATTAAAGGAGACCCCCCCCAAAAAAAATCTATTTATGCTCTACCTTTTCTTTCCTACTTAGGACACTGTCTTTTCAGGACAGAAAACTTGGAGGTACTGCAGCCATTTTACAACGAGGAGGAAGGCCAAGAAAATAACAAAGAAAGGAACCCAGCCCTCTGATGTGACTTACATCCAGACTTCCTGTCTCATGAAAAAGTTAAATGCCTTTACTGTTTAAACTACGGACAGCTAGATTTTCTGTCACTTGCCGCATGAAGGATTCTACCTGGAAGACCGTATAAAGGCAGGGCCAGTGGTGTTCTAGTCTAGCTCACACGGGCTTGTGAGATGATTGTGCCCATCTCTCCCCAGTTCTACTCTCAGGGACTCTCAGACACTCGGAGTTGGTAGCTTTACATTACCCATGGTGGGAGCATTTATACTGTGGAACTCGATCAATGATATTTATCAGGGCTTTTTTCCCTAGAGAGCCGGTTGTTGAACATTTATCAGCAGCGCAACACTGGGTGACTTACCTTAATCCTACAGTTAATATAATAACAAACGCCATGTTATTTATCATCTTTTACTTTTTATATTTTTCATTTTTTAAAAGATTTTATTTATTTATATGACAGAGAGAGAGAGAGAGAGAGAGAGAGAGAGAGGGAGAGATCACAAGCAGGCAGAGAGGCAGGCAGAGAGAGAGAGAAACAGGCTCCGTGGAGAGCCTGATACGGGACTTGATTCCAGGACCCTGAGATCATGACCTGAGCTGAAGGCAGAGGCTTAACCCACTGAGCCACCCAGGCGCCCCTATATTTTTAATTTTTTAAATAAGATTTTATTTTTAAGCCATCTCTACACCCAAGGTGGGGCTCGAACAAACAACCCTCAGATCAAGACTGGCATGCTTCCTCCACTGAGCCAGCCAGGTGCCCATTTATCATCTTTTAAAGTGCATTTTTAATAGCATCATGCATTTTTAATAGCAAATGGGTAATAGGGTATATCAAGATATTTCTAAGTTGTGGAATTTTAGAACGGGAAGGGATCTTAACAAATTTTAGAAGAGTAAAATTAAATCTCAAGTGCTTTTAAAACTAACCTAGCATTATATAACTGGTTAATAACAGAGTCAAGCCCACGCTTTGACTCTTTATTCCCATCTTAGTAATCTTTCCAGTACACCATAGAGCCATTATATTACTTATACTATAATAATAATAATAATAATAATAATAATAATTCTTTGCTTATAAACATCTAGCATCAAATAAAAATATTAAGCTAGTGAGATACTCAATTTCTCTATAAATAGACCAACCCAGTTTTGGTAATGCATATAAAAAGCCATGTTTAAATTTCAGTCTACTCAGCAAAGATGAAGACCTTGAAGAAGGCTGACATATAGAAGCTGTTAGCATGAGACTAAAAGCTGCCAACAACCCTCAATCATTAGTCCCAGTAAGTCCTGACAAGTAATGGGATGATCAGCTGGGCTTGGGCTCCCCAGGTACACCATGTATACTCTCAGAAAGGGAGCTGCTGCCACATCCATTCTCCAGAGGCCGAAGGGGACTACCAGCTGACGTCTGAGCTCCTCTGATGACCTGAAGATAGGCGGACAGTCCTGAAAGATAGAAACTACATCGTGGGATGAAGTGAATTCACAGAAGATCTGGAATGGACAATGGGGCAATGGAATGCCAGATTCTGACAACTTATGTCTGAAATAGCTGACCAAATTAGCCAGCAGAGATTAGATATTGAAAATACTCACTACTGGTTACAGTACTTGTGGGAGCTTCGCGGTGCTGGTATGCGTGAAAACTGGTACATTTTGAAAAAGCAACTAGGCAATATACTGCATATCAATAACTGCAAAGATAAAGATTTTGCATGATTTTGATAAATGTTGACTATGTGCTGATACATATGAGGAATTCATTATATTCGTCTCTCTATTTGGGGTACAGTTGGAATTTTTCATAAAATTTCAGGAAATGTTTATAGGATTTGGCTCAGGAATTCTAATTTTAAATAATCCATTTTAAGGAAATATCATAGATAAAAGATTAATGACCATTTATTATAAAGTATTGAAAAATTGGAAACAGTCTAGTTTCCAACAACAGGGGCATGGGTGAGTAAATTATGATATATCTATACAGTAAAATGCAAAGGAGCCATTAAAATCATGTTTTGAAATATATTTAACAAAAAAATAGAGAATAGGACTGTTTGTGTGTGTGTGTGTGTGCATTTTGAGAAGACTGAAGAAGCACTAAAATCGAGGTGTTCTTGGTGATTATATTTTTCCTCTATTTTTCTGGATTTTCTAAAATTTCTCTAATAAGCATGTAGAAACTTTCAAAATTCAAGACCTCTTTATTATAAAAATCAATACATGCTAACTTAATAGAAAGTATGGAGAAAAAGAAAATACTGAAACATCTATATTTGGAAGAAAATAATATAAAAATAGAAAACAGAACAAAAATCCTTCAAGTCACTTGGAGATAATTCTGACAACAGAGGGTATCTTTCTTAATCAACACCGAAGTTGAGAAGGGAAAACTCCGAAAGCGTACATCTTCTGAGTAAGCACAATGACTGCTAATGCCTTCAGGGAGGTGGGGGAGAAGAGGTAGAGGCCACGGGCTGGATGTTTGAAATCTGGAGAAGTTGGTCATTAAGAGTGAATTTTTTCAGGACCAGCTGCATCTGTGTGAGGCTGGAAGGCGGTAATAGGAAAAGGACTTAAAAGAGTCTTGCTCTGCATTCACAGTGCACTCTCTACTTTGGGGTGCGTATTTCTCCACTGAAGAAGTGAAGAGTGAAGAGAGTATTATGCTGATAATTACTGTGTTGTGATTTCCCAACTGTGTGTTTCCTAATAGGAAAACAAGTTGAGAATGAGCCAAGTGAGGCCCAACACAATTTATTTCAGTTATACCATCACCCTCAAGTTTAAGACCTTGGTTGTCCCAGATACACAACCACACGGCTCTAGAAACCTGACCTGAAAACCCTAGTTGAGACCAGTGTTTGGCAACTTACTTTCTTCCTCCAACACACAGGCCAGTTGACATTCCCATATGGAACATATTCTCATGGTGTACCCAGGATGAGTGGTCTCTAACTCTAATTCTTTCTCTCCGAGTTAAAAAAAGCAATGCTAGTGAGTGTAATGTTATCATAAAGAAATCCTTGACTGTATTGTGATCTATATTTGAAAATAGTGATTAATTCACAAACAGTGGCTTTAACAGGCTTATCCCCAGGGCAAGGAGGGTAGCCACCCTGGGCCTCATACTTGGAGGCAGGGCTGCATACCTATTGCACCTATTCTTATTTACTGAATGTAATTAAAATCACTTTCAGAATTTCTGCCTTTAGTGATATCCCAAGAGGCTTATAAGACTTGCTGACTGTGCAGACTCCTTTCAAGTGAGATTAGCTTGGGCTGGCTGGACAGGTTTGAGTTGCCAGGGTCCCACACCCATTGGGGAGAGGCCTTGCTCTCTGACTTTTCTCAGCATCAAATTACTAATAATCTCACTTGCAAGAAGCCTACACTGTCTTTCATCTTAAATAGGCCCTTTAACATTAAAACTGTGGGTCAGAGGAAACAAAGAATGATGGCTGGTGGTATTTAGCCATTAACCAATTATTTATTTAAACATATGCTGTATATAGGCACTGTTCTAGGCTCTAGAGATTCAGCAGTGAATGAAGACAGACAAGCTTGATTCCTACTTTTTCATGAGGCTCTCATTCTAGTGGGTGGAGACATCAGATGGGAAACAAAATTGGAAGCATTGTTGGTTCATTTGGGCCCTCATTCAATTCATTTATGTAGCTAACATGTACCAAAAATACCAAAAAATACCAAAAATGCCCTGGAATGAGCCAGGCATTCTAGATAGTTCCACATAACTCTCATTTAATTTTTGCATTAACTCTGCACAAAAGTATATTACTATCTCCTTTTTTTCAGATGCATAAATAACATAGCTCATTGTAATAGTGAAAGAGAGGAAGCAATCAACATGGGCAGTATAGGAGACTTGCTAAGTAAATTATAGCAATCTGTGCAATGAAATGCTGTATTATATAGCTGTCTTTTTTTAATGCATCTATTATAAAGATCTCCATGTGCTGATATGGAAAGCTGCTTAAAATAAGTATCAACTTAAAAAAAAAAGAAGCAAAATGCAGAACAGGATTTAAAATCAGCTCCTGTTTATGTTTCCTTTTAAAAAAAGATATTCATACCCCTATGTTTGTATATGAAAAGTATACGACAGACTACATAAATAATTCAATAGTGATTCTAGGGAAGGGAACTGGTGATTTAAGATGAGAGGAATACTTACTTTTAATTGTATACCCATCCTTCTGAAACTCTGAAATATTAACCAGATACGTTAATTATTTTTTCAGTTAAAACTGTTAATGTTTCTCAGAAGAATGTTGATTGACCTTCTGAAAGCTTCAGGGATATGATTGGCTTGTTTAAGGTCATGGGAATTTAGTTTCTAGGTCTTTAATTTAGGAAAGAAGATAGGTAAATGTCATGTAAAGGGAAAATATATTAACTTATATGCTTTCAGGTAAATGTGTGTGGTTGTGCCCGAGCGTGTTAAAAGACTAGTGAGGTCCTCAGCGAAAATGGAGGGGCCCAAGGTAACAATTAGAAAAGATTTAAGAAAAAAAGAAAAAGTGATTTAGAAAAGGTGCTAATGTTTCATTCTTTGTATTCTTAGTACCAGGTATAGTGCTTGGCACTAGGAGAGAATTTTTGTTAAAGCACATGAGATTATTTGAGGATATTAGAAGTGAGAATAAAATGCAGGTGATTTGAAATTAAAACAGTTTCTAGGGTTTATGGTTTGATCAGCTCCGCTAGATGAAGATGCAAGGGAAAATGTGGTTCAGAATATAAATTACTCAGTTCCTTCTTATCCCCAGTAGAAGGCATATCCCTCAAGTTTGCTGATTTGGAAAATCCTTATTTTTTGCAAGGACTGAATTCCCTTGCTTGTTATTTATCAGCATTCTGCTGACAAGTCTTGTTCCTTCTCTGTCCTTAGTTCCTTTTTTGTTTTCTTGTTAAAAGATCTATTAAAAAAAAAAACAACCCAAAAAACAGTTCAGTAGCCCAACTGTTTCAAAATCTCATTTCATCTCATTCGTCATTTATTAATGGGCCTATTTTCTCTCCAGTGTTTCTTATCCCCTAGATATATTTGAGGAAATTCTTTTTTAAATCCCTGGGGCTATTATTACATCACTAGTTCTTTTTACTGCCTTTTAAAAAATCAGACTCAGAATTTAATCACTCTATATATTACTCCTCTCTTCCCCCTTTCCTATTTCAACGTACTTTTTTTTCTCTTCTAAAACTAGTACTCTGAAAAATCCCTAGTGAGTCCAAGCTGGATGTATTTTTGTTTTGAGAAATTTATCAGATGAATTATAATTTATTACTGCTTGCCTCTAGGTTATTTAAGGATAGCCTAGTCTTTTTTTAGCTAACAATTTCCTATATCTTCTATCATTAGGATACACAAAGATGCAGCTCATTTTGAGGTTATTTAATATTTCCCCCTAATTTTCACTTGCTATTGATTTCTTAACTTTTCAAAATAGTTTTATCAGGAACCCATTTTTAATAAACCCTGCCTTCCTAAACATGTCTTTTGGCTGAATCCAATTCTACGGGCTATTTTAATGTTCTTTTGCATTTCATTATTCACTTGATGACATTGAGTAGCAGACTCAAGGAAAGGAAAAACCCTTTGCTATCAGAAGGACAGGTAGAAAGAACAAACATTAGGTTCAGAGCTAGGAATCCATTATCAGGATTTTTCTCTTTCAATCCTTTCTTTCTTTCATTCTTTTTTTCCTTTGATCCAGACTTTGCCTATCTCACTTTCCCCATCTGGAATCAATCATGTCCCTTCTCTTCTTATCTAGTATTGAAAAAGATGCAAAAGAAATTTTGCAAAACACTATGAATGCTTGTGAAAAGGGCATTATGTAAATGTCCAGTATTATTATGCTGGAATTTTGCCATTATGCTGTTTGCAAAAGAATAAGATTTAGAATAATATTATCTCCTTTCAACCTCTAGTTGAAGAAGATTCAGTTACCAAAATACTGGAAGAATGGTTCCTATATGGTAGGCTTGTAGCAAAGATCCAGAGCACTAGATTTATGCCTTTTTATTAATGATGACTACTGTCATTATGTTCACCTTCTTGGGACAGTCATAGAAATGGAGAACTGAGGGCAGGACACGTTGGCTTTGCTTATTGTGCTTAGAGGAGGGAAAAGGCAACAAAGGAGTGAGTCTTGGCTGTAGTCCAAATGATCCAAACAGCTCAGTTCACATGTGAGAAGGGGAAAAGAAAAGATGTTGCATAATGTGAATGAAATTTGTATAAATATTGACACTGTATATATAGGGTCTAAGGGTAAGTACTGCCTCAAGAGCCGCTAGAAGGTGCAAAGCTGTACTAGACATTTCTCCTCCTAGACGTAAAGAAGGTAACTTCCTACCCTGAACAATCGAGAGCACACACACAAAAGCCCCGTCAGCCTCTAAAGAGCTCTTGCTTCCTGGGTGCCATGTCTGAAATCTCTGCCATGAGACCGAATCCAGTAGCAGTCAACTATTCCATTCAGAGCCCCTGTGTGTAAGACTAGGTGCTTATTAGAGCAACTAGCAGCTAACTTGCCATAAGCATGCAGATTGATTTTCAAATCTTCATAGAAAAGATGACTTTTGGATGGGATGTCTTAAAGAATGAGTAGGGGCTCCCAAACTCAAGTGCCTTGGGCAGCTAACATAAATATGTGAAGTAGGCTAGAGAAGTGCTAAGCTACTTGTGTTGTTGGCTAAGAAGTATATGCGCTAAAAAAAAAGAAGAAGAAGAAGAAGTATATTGCTTAGTGTCTATAATAAGCCCAATGAAATAACCAAACAAAACATATCCAGGGGCCCAGAGAAATCCTAGGCTACCAGTTTCAGACCCCGATTATCTAGGTGGAGGAAAAATAGTGAAAGAGTAATGTGAAAAAAAAAAAAAAATCACCAGGGCTCCTGGGTGGCCTTAGCCCTCTGCCTTCGGCTCAGGTCATGATCTCAGGGTCCTGGGATCAAGTTCTGCCCGCATCGGGCTGTCTGCTTAGCAGGGAGCCTGCTTCCTGCTCTCTCTCTGCCTACTTGTGATCTCTCTCTCTGTCAATTAAATAAATAAAATCTTTTAAAAAATCACCAAGACACGCATGTTATCTAAGAACTCTACTGGCATTGAGTAACTTATCGCAGGAATTGATAATATTTCAGAAGCAAACGTGTAAGAAATGACCTCTCTTCTTTAGAAAAAGTAAAACTGGTGGAGCAAGCACTGGGAGCTTAGAGTGAGCAAAGGACATTTTAATAGTTCAACGGTTCAGAGATAGTTCCCATAAATATTTCACTATTTTTGCTAACACATTCTTCTTTAAAATGCAGGTGTCGAACAGAAAATTTTAGATCAGGTTACCTCATAGAAACTAGCTGAGATTAACCTCCAAAACGAAATAGAAAATTATATGGGGAGAGAGAGGGGGAAAATTTAGAATTTGAGGCTTGGGTAGAAGTCAAAATTGTAGGTGGTGGGAGGGGTGCTCTGGCAGGCGGAAGGCAGTTGAGGAACCCTGCAGGGGTGGGGGTGGGGACTGCGGGAGAGGGAGGAGGAAAGCTTTGCCTACTGTGCAGTTTTGCCTAGGGCAGCTAATTGCTTGTGCCCAGAAAATTGCCTGTGGAAGCCTTGGGCAATATGCAGTAGGTTTTCCCTGATGCCTAGTTTATCAGGTTAAGTTGAAATTTGGTAGAGAGGAGAGGAGGGGAAAGATGAGCTGAAAGAAACCTCAAAGGTCACCAACTTTTAAAAAAAAAGTATCTATAGTGACAAAAGAGGCAACTCAAACCTCCAGAAATAGTGCCTTCACCTAAAGTAACCCACCGCAAGTGGCAATAGCTTTGGGTACCAAAAGGGAAAGTGGGAAAGGGACTTCACTTTATAATTTTTCCTAGGATGGACTCCAGTATGAAGAATATATAAAGTAAGGGAAGGGATTTAACATTCATTGAGTCTTTACTATGTGCCCATGTTTTGTACAGGACTTATTATATTTATCATATCACTTAATTTTCATTGCAACTGTGGAACAAGTTATCACCATCGTATAATACAGGATTAACAAATTCTGAGATTAACACATTCCCATGGCTTCTCAACTGGTAAAAGGTAGAGTTAGAATTTGAATTCAGGTGTATCTATCTAAGCCATACTACTTCTTCTCTGCAGACATTCATTACATGCCTGCTATATGCCCGATACCAGGTGAGGTGTTAGAGATATAAATAAGGAGCAGATTAGGGATATATACAAAGAGCTGCTCTTTTCCTTTTCTGTCAGAGGTGATGTTCTAAGGAAGGAACCCCTAAATTAATTAATTTGGTCGTCTTTGCTTGCTTTTTGATGTCCCAATCTATAAAGAAGTAGAGATCACTCACAGCCACATAGATTCGAAGATATTTTCAGTGTTCATAAAACTTAAAAAAAATAAGGTGAGGTGCCACACATGGCAAAAATCCTTTTTATTAATCTTCATAGCTTTGCATGGCATACAGAACAATTGTTCCCAAACTGTCCTAAGATATTAATAGGTTCAGCAAAAACAAAACAAAACCCCCAAACCCGGTGTTAGCAATATTTCTTCAAAAATGCATTTCAAAAACATATGTAAGAAAAATACTCAGCACATTTCTGCTATTCTAATCCTGCAAAATGTGTCTATAAGAAATGGTGGGCAAGGGGCACCTGGGTAGCTCGATTGGTTGAGCGTCTGCCTTTGACTCAGGTCATGATCCCAGGGTCCTGGAACTGAGTCCTGCATTGGGCTCCTTGCTCAGCGAGGGTCCTGCTTCTCTCTCTCTCTCTCCCTCTGCCCCTCCCCCCACTTGTGCACACTCTCTCCCTCTTTTCAAATAAATAAATAAAATCTTAAAAAAAAAGAAAAAAAAATGGTGGGCAATCCTAAAAGAAAAGAAAGTTGCCTATGTCGCCTGAAGGGTGACTGACTACTGCTCATTTTGTTAGTTAACGCAGAATCATTACTTTGTACCAATGTAATGTAAACATTAATGCATGTTGAGTCTTCCATGATCTTCAGCCTGTATTATGCATTTTTGTGATATGGATAAAATTTTGCTTCTGTCCAACAGCACTTACATTTTCTTTGAGACCGTTTTTTACTGCCTACTTTAACCCAGATGCCTGTTATATTTATGAGTTTGTGGTGACTTTCATCATCACATCATAGTGAGATCAATCATGTTTGGGAAATAGTGATCAAGTACTTGCTGCCAAGTTAGTACCCATGCTTTGATTCCCAGGTTTCCTGAAGGGTACACTGGTCTTTTTGATTTGGTTTCCTACTTTTTGAACTTCTGCTACTTCCTTAGATAGATTTACGATGACCAATGCACATAGATCTACAGTATTAAGTGCACATAGACTTAACACTTTCCTTACACATGTGATGACAAAAAGCCATATTACCAGAATCGTTAAAATAGCAAATTTTGTGTTTTATGTATTTCGCTATAATTAAAAACAAAATATAACAGAGGTGACAATGGTATACAAGTAAAAATATAAACAGCATTGCAAATAATATTTTTGGTGTCATAATTTTACATAAAATAATAAATAATATTTTACTTGTGTGAGAAAAAAACATATATAGGAGTTAAATGTCCCCTAAAATCTAAATAAGAAATATATTCAGGAGAATATTTACATAGAATTAAGTAAAAAGCTGGACCACAATTTCCAAATTGTTCATTGGCTTGTTCTCAGCACTTGGCATAGTGCCTGGCACTTAGTATGTTTTTGTTGAATGTATAAAAAGATCATTTCAGCTCTGGGCCACTTTCCTTAGTTGTCCATTTAACCTGTTTACTTTCTAGAGCAAGTTACATAATTTATACTTAATGTTTCTATGTTCCCAGTTCCCTTAGAACATAAGCTGAACCAGTGTGATTATAAAACTTGGTAAACTGCAGATTAAAAACAAACAACAACATATAAAAATCTGTTGTTGTAACAAATAAATCTGAGTAAAAATAATTGTTTAAAAACTGTTTTAGGAGGTTTTAGTTAAAAAATCATTTATATACCTTTATTACCATATGAAATTATCATTTTTTTCCTGGTCAAAATTGGGAATTTCATATGGTTTGATCTTAGTTTTATAAATTTGATCTTAGTAATTTATAAATTACTGGCTAGTTTATGCCTGCAGTTTCAAGTGATAGAAGCATTGAGGCTTGGAGAAAATGTACTTTAATATTCATTGAAAGGGCTCTTCTTTCCTTCCAAATGCCAGGGACTGAAAAGTGATCTCAAAATTGGAACAAATATTATAGCATCTTCATTAAGATATGTGAAACTGACACTTTTACTACTAATTTTTATGGTTAATCACAAATCTCCAACCAGAGACTGTGGAATGACCATCTGAATGAATTGTAAGAAGATTTAATGCCCTTAAATATTGATTACTTTAACACATAGCAGTTCCTTCACATTTCCAAAGTTAAAACAAGCACTCTCAATTATTATGGTTAAAAAAGGATGGGAATGTCATGAGTTTCATAATTAAGAATATCGTAATAATGTGGACCTATAATTTGTTTTCAAAAATACTGCCAATAATGATAAAAGACAGGGAAATTACTTTTGATTATTATTTAAACAATTTTAAATCCCTAAGTGATCATGTTTTGAATGGCCTACGTCAGGTCTAGGACTATGGCCCCAGAGCCACAGTGGCGACCATGGGCAAAGTCCTACACAGGAAATATAACAATTCTTTGCTTCTCTTGTCGTCCATGACTCCTTTAGCTACTTGTGGGCACTGCCATAGGACAGACCCCAGGGTTAAAACCTTTTAAACTGAGAGGTATAAAGGGGAGAATGAGACGGGTACAGACTGCTAAGTACCACCTTCTAGTTGTATACCAATGTGTCTCCTTCCTTCTTCCAGTCTTCAAGTAGCAAGAGAAGGGTTAGGCTAAGTTTACATGAGAGTGGCTGGTTATCTAGACTGGCTAGGAGACCATTCCAGTACTAGAGGGAGGAGTCAGTGTGATGAGTTACAATTTTGGTGACTGCAAACCTTACCAGACATTGTCTCTGCTTATATTTATTTATACATTAGAAACAATGGTACCAAATAGCACATGCTGCCCTGTAGCCTGTCTTTAAAAAATTAAAAATTACATGTATTATGAACTCTATTCCTGTCATTCATTATTTTTATACAACATTGTTTTTAGAGTTGCTTAAAATTCTATTGTGTATGTGTGCTGTTCCACAATTTATCCAAACAACCCTCTGTTGTTGTGCACTGGGTTTTTCTGAATTCATTTCTTCACTATTATGAACAGCATAGCAGCTAAATCTGAGTATACAGTCTTAGTTCTTTGTTAGGGAAAACTGAGTGAATTCTAGAAGCGGGATTTCCTGGTTGACAATAGGGATTTTGAATGATTTCCCGGAGGCAACATTTAGCCCACAAGAGCAGAGACAAAAGAATAGAGAAGAGGCAGGCAATAGGGTGAACCCTCTCATACTGCGGGAGCTTCTGAACAGAGTCTAGCTGAGCTAGTTTAGAAATACAGAACACAGATTTGCCCCCTCACGCTTAGACAGTTCTTTCAAACTCGGGGCAGAAAGACGGGGTGAGGAAATGGAAAATTGTTGACACGTTTTGAGTATTTATTCTGTGCCGGGCAGTGCTATAAGCATTTTCTGTGTATTATCTCGTTCTATTCCTACCATAACTCAGAGAGGTCCGTAAAGAACGAAGACAAGAGAAGTTAAATAACTTTCCCAGGGTCTTATATCTAATATGTGGCAGAGCACAGAGCCATGTGTGTTTTTAACAACTGTGCATTGTTGCCTCCTGTCCAATACCCCGGCTCCTTAGGCAGGTGAGCTAGGAACACCCCACATAAAAGTTCACAGTACACACTATATCCTTCTAAAATCTCCTACTTTCCCATTTTTCAGAAGCTTGAATTCTCCACCAATGCCATATTCTCTCTTGGTAGTAAATACAATGACTATTCCCTTAAATATTTTAGCATTTGTCACTAGTAATAGAATATAAATCATTTAAAAATTGATCTATATTAATTATAAGATACTGCATCAACTATTGCTGCAGTTTAATTACTAAATTCTGATAGTTGGTATAAATAAGGAATTCGTTTTGTATGATTGTACTTGATCAAGACATTGCAGAATTCTCATTGGATGTATTCTTTCTTTCTTTCTTTTTTTGGAAGAAGAGCAAGAAAAGGGGCAGAAGGAGAGGGAGGGAGAATCTTAAGCTGGATTCATGCCTAGGGCAGAGCCCAACATGGGGCTCGACATCACGACCCTGAGATCATGACCTGAGCTGAAATCAAGAATCAGAAGCTTAAGTGACTGGGCCACCCAGGTGCCCTGGATGTATATTCTTTATATTCCAATTATTTTGAAAGTCAATCAGGGATACACAGACACAACAAGCAAGACTACAGTAATTGTCCTTCCTAGGAAGTAATGCCACCTAGGTTTTGATTTTCACATAGTACATATTTTATTCTAAACAAATACCTGACAATGTCTAAGTCAACATGTTCTGCATAAAACATGGTCTCCCCTAGCACTGTCACTTCCTTTAAAATGGCTGAAGAAACATATACACTGATATTCAAGAGTTACTCAACACACACTCGAGTCTCGAGTGACTAATGGGAGATCATGTTTATATTCAGGTACAATTATCAACTGGAACAGATGTTCCCCTTGCCCCCATTGTTGATGCTTCCTCCCTCCTTCTTCAAAATTCTCAGGTCTTTTTAAGCGCTATTAAGTAGTATAGCACCGTGGTTAAATATATGGATTCTGGAGCCAGAATACCCAGTTTCCAATCCTAGCTTTGCCGTTTACTAGCTGTGTGACCCGGGGAAACTTCTTTAGCTTCTCTGTTCCTTAGTTACTTCACCTGAGTCTCCAAACCTACATCTCCAGACTGAGGGCTCCTGCAGAAATGCAGTATGTGTAATTGCCCAGCTGTTCTCTCAGCACAGCTGTCTAAAAATTATCTCAAACTTAACATCACCAAAGAGAACCTGCTTCTTTCTTACTCTGCCCTGGCATGTAAATGGAAATACCACTCATTCTTTCTCAAAACTCAAATCTAAGAGTTTCCTTGATTCTTCTTTTCCCCTCAATTCCATACCTAATGAATCAATTCTATCCCCTTTACCTCTAAGACATATCTCAAATCTTCCCACTTCTTCCACTTCCACCAGCACTGCCTTATCCAGGCTCCTGTTATCTTACATCTGGACTCCTGCAATGGTTTGTTGCCTAGTGTCTATTCTTCTACTCTCACCTCTCTAAAATCCAATGTCCTTATAGCCAGAATGATTTTTTTTTAAGTCATCAATCAGTCTTTCCCTTCCTCCAAATCCCCCAGTGGCATCTCATCACATTTAGAATAAAAGGCTAACTCCTTAATTTAGCTTTCAAAGTCTTACAAAATCAGTGCTGCAGTGGGTTAAAGAGTGTCCTCCCCAAAATTCATGTGTACCTGGAACCTCAGAATGTGACCTTATTTGAAAATAGGGTTTTGCAAATGAAATTAAGATGAGGTCAATGAGGTCATATTGGATTAGGGTGTGCCCGAAATCCAATGTCTGGTGTCCTTACAAGAAGAAGAGAAGACACAGAGAGACTGAGGAGATACAGAGAAGAAAGCTGTGTGAGGGCAGAGGCAGAGGTTGGAGCAATACTCTGTAAAACAAGGAACACTGAAAATTGCTGAGAGACATCAGAAGCTAAAAAGATGCAAGGAAAGATTCTCCTCTAGATCCTAGAGTCTTTGGAGGAAGAATGTCCTGCTAACACCTTGATTTCAGACTTCTAGCTACTGGAACTGTGTGAGAATATAATTTACATTTTTTTAAACCATCAAGTTTGTGGTGTTTTATTATGGCAGTTTTAGGAAACTAATACGGGTGTATTTATACTCCCCAGCTTCAACTCCATTGCCCTCCCCTAACCCTCTCCCCTCCGGTCACACTGGTCTCCCTCTGAACATCACGCTTGTTCCCACCTCAGGGCTTTTCACTAGCTGTTCCCTTTATGTGGGAATGCTCATTCTTGATCTTTGCTTGGATCCTTCTCATCATTCAGATCTCAGCTAAAATGTCACTGTTAGAGATTCCCACCTCAACCATCTATTCTAAGGTAGCTTTTCAAACTCTCCATATCACATCACCCTATTTTAATTTGCAATTAATACAACTTGAGGGTGCCTGGGTGGCTCAGTGGGTTAATGCCTCTGCTTTCGGCTCAGGTCATGATCTCAGGGTCCTGGGATCGAGGCCCGCATCGGGCTCCCTGCTCGGCGGGGAGCCTGCTTCCCCCCCCCCTCTCTCTCTGCCTGCCTCTCTGCCTCCTTGTGATCTCTCTCCCTCTGTGAAATAAATAAATAAAATCTTTAAAAAAAAATACAACTTGATGTTTCTTATTCATGTATGTATTTATGCATCTGTCCCATACACACACACATGCACACACCTCACACTTGAATTCCCTAAACTGTACTGTCTAATAGAGTAGCCACTAGCTACATGTGACTGTTTAAATATAAGTTTAAACTAATTAAAATGAAATAAAATGTAAAATATAGTTTCTAAATGATGATAGTCACATCTCAAAATCCACAGAGAGCTAGTGGCTACCATATTGCACAGCATAGATTTAGAATATTTCCATCACTGCAGATAGTTGTACTACACAGTACTGCCCTAGAATAGAAGCTCAAGGAGAAGAGGACTCTTATATCCCCAATACTTGGAATTTGTGTGGGACATAATAAATGCCAAATAAATATTTCTTGAATGAATAATGAATGAACTTTCAAGAAAAAAACATTGCTGAGAGTTGGTATGAATGAGCCTTGTAAAAGTGAAGGACAACATCTCTGCCAGTGGGAACCAATATGGCTCTCAAGGGAAAGATGACTTCTGTTCTCTTTGCTTTCCGCTTGGGCAGTTTCTCTAAACACATCTGCCATTGATTATTCTTTTTGTTTGTTTTGTTTGTTTACTCAAAAACACTCAAAAACAGATCTGCTTATAAAGAAGATTTCAACAAATTCTCTCATCTTGAGTGGTGGCTTATTTGGTTTACAAATAAAAACTTCCAGTAGGGATCTGTTGAGAAGTAGAGGGAGGATAGATGGGGTATGGACTGAATATTATCTTCTGTGCAGTATAATATTTGCTCTGGATGTCTAAAAGACAGTGTTATCAACCTCCCATCTTCAATGATCACTTCTCAATGCTTTGATTAATGTGGGTGTGAAATATGTCTGATGTAGCAGCATGTGTCTGAAACATTCTGAGACAAGAATCAAAAAGTATTTTAACATTAAAATGAATTCTAAATAGGCAAAAAGGGATGAAATTATTTAATATAACAAGTGAGATTCTATATTTCTGCATTAGCAGAAAAAGCACAGAAATATATCTTTGTCAGACTTGTAGGACAAATAGAGCCAGTATGTTTTCAAACCATTAAAACCTAAGCTATACGTGGCCTGTTCTGTTTTCAGCCCATCACAATGAGGTTAAGATTAAAATTTGTGAGTGTCTGATACTATACCAAACATATAAAAAAAAATCAGAGGCACCCGTGTGGCTCAGTTAAGTGTCCGACTCTTGATTTCAGCTCAGGTCATGATCTCAGGGTTGTGGGAGACCCACATCAGGCTCTGTGCTCCGTGCAAAGTCTGCTTGATATTCTCTCTCTCTGCCCCTATCCCTACCCCTGCTCATGCTCTCTCTCTCTCCCCCCAACTCTAAAAATAAATAAATAAGTGCAAGCTTTAAAAAAAATCAATGTCAGAATTTCTACTCCATTTCATTCCTCTATTTAGTACTCAAATACACGTCACAGCTCCTACAAGGAAGCTCACAGATTAGCTAGTGGAGAATTATTATTTCAGGGCACTTGTGATTGAAGAGCTAGGGACTGACAAGTAATCTGGAGACCAGTTCAGAATGGCTGAACTTGAATAACATTTATTAAAATGTAGCCATTTCCTATTACAAAATTGACCACAGAGTGGGGTTAGGGCACTGTGGAAATGAAGGAATCATAACTTGGTCTGAAACAGTGTACAGATGCTCCTTGCACTATTACCTAATTGGAATGTACTCTTTCCAAATCATAAACTTTATGGCTTTAGAATCATTGCTGATGTTTTTACATGCAATTGAAATGGAGGAAAACACAGGGAACTAGATAGGACTTCTTTGCTGTAAAACAGAATAAAGAGGTGCGTGTGTGTGTGTGTGTGTGTGTGTGTGTGTGTGTAAGAGGGAGGGCAGGAGATGGAAGGAGGAGAACAATTAGAAATGATGAGTATGTCTGATTTCAGAATTCAAGAAAACAGAACCCTTGAAAGGGTTCAGAAAGTTCCATCCAGATTCTAGACAAGATGATCTTCTCTAACTCTCCAGCACAGAGCGATTTCTCAGCATTCCTGCCTTATGTTCAGAGGCCCAAGCCCAGGCCTGAGACTGATAAAGCTCCTCTGGTAGAGGTGAGCTTACTTCCTCCCTACTGGGGCTCTGGTGAGAGGTAAGAAAGGAGCGCAAGGCCTGCAGCACAACGGTTCCTGGAACCTTGATGAATAGCGCCCTGGTTAAAGTGACCCAATTTCACATCCGCCAATGTAGTAAAGAAGGAAGTCTTCAGGTCATGGGCAAAAATGGAGAAAAAAGTGGTGCTGTTTGGCGCTTTCCCCAGCACAGTCCACCTTCTGGAAAGTCTCCTCTATTAGAGATGATATTTCTTCAGGGAAGTCCCATATTTTCCCTTGCTTTGTGTGTTTTCTGCCTTGAGTAGGAAGAGAGGAGAAGACAGTGAGGAGAGAAGGAAGGGGTGGGGATTAAAAGGGAGTGCCAAAATATGGCAGTCAGGGACATTTGTGAGGATTCCAGAGAGGCTTGGAAATCAAGACCTTACATGGCCCTACTTATAAAAAGTCATCTGGTTAATATATATTTAGATAGTTGATACAGATATACATATACATATATGTATATATATATAGAGAGAGAGAGAGAAAAAGAGAGAGAGAGAGAGAGAGACCTACAGATAGACATGTACATACACACATACATACATACACAGGCCTCAAGCATACCTTATACAAATGTACTCTGTAAAAATGAAATGTCAGGGGCACCTGGGTGGCTCAGTCAGTTGAGCGTCTGACTCTTGATTTCAGCCCAGGTGGTGATCTCAGGGTGGTTAGATTGAGCCCTGTGTCGGGCTCTATGGGGGCGGGGGGGGGCAGGGTATATAGTCTGCTTGGGATTCTCTCTCTCCTTCTGCCCCTCCCTCCACTCACTCTCTCTTTCTAAAACAAAAAAAAAGAAAGAAAGAAAGAAAGAAAGAAAGAAAGAAAGAAAGAAAGAAAAGAAAAAGAAAAAAAAATGTCAGCCCTTCCTGTGTGCAGCCAAAAGAACGCACTTCTTTTTGCCTTTGAACAGTTGCAGTGGGTCTAGATAAAAGAAGACAGGTTTTTAGCAGAGGAATGGGGTTGTAGGATGGAGAAATAGAGGGAAGGGGAACAGAGGAGGAAAGACAGAGGCAAAAGCTTCTTCCAGGGTGCTACCTAGGGGTCTACTTAGGTGCACAGTGAATGGTAGAACCATGCATGTGTCTTGATTTGGCCCCACAGCTCCTGTTCTACACTTGAAAATAGGTTTAGTTCTGAGTTGAGACCACAGCCCCATAGCACCCACTTTATCTCTACTTTTCTTCTTTCCATTTGCTGCTTCTTCCTTCTTCTTTCCCAGCTCTCTCCAGTGGGTATGAAGAGAAGGAAGTTGTTATGGCTGCTCTCATTTTGATTCTTTCTGTCTTTGGTCTCCAACTTCTTATCCCAGGCAGAGTTTTGAGGACCCTGCAGGACTCATGGACTTATTTCACCTCTGTCAGGCACTCACTGTGCCCAGAAACTGAAGGAAGGAAAAGGATTAATGGCATTATTTTGCTGACTTTGTTTTAACTCAACCCTGAACCAAAAGGTAGATTGGAAGACAATGGAGAAACAAAAGTTGGGCAAATAAATAGCTGTTCTCTTTTTGAGAAAATCTCTGCATGACAAATCTCAAATTGGACAAAGTGGGATTAACACTTTACATTTCATAAGCCATCTGTCACTGAAGGTTCAGTAAATCAAATGGAAGATCTAAAATCTCTACGGGATATGTTATTCTACAAATGATAAGAGAAAAATCTGTGATCTGGGTGTTGCAGAAATCAGAAATATGGGGTCAGAAGGAGCCAATCTGCTGATGGTCTAGTTGCTGCACCCTAAAATCAAATTGCTATGCCACGCTCAGACCAATCTCTCTTAAACCTCTTTTATCTCATGAGTTCCCTGCTCTAGAAATTTCATCCTCTCCCTATTTCAAATATTTTCTTTCTTCTAAATTGAGATTCCTACAAATTTTAAACGAGGCTTTCAAAGACTGGCTCTAGCTTCCCATTGTCCATCTATAAGACCTCTGTTTTGGTAAAAGCGTATGCCCGTAAATGCACCATGATCAGCTTGTTCTGCCCCTTGCCTCCCTTGGGCTTGATCCTTATCTTCCAGAATGTGCTGCTTTATACCCTGCTTCATCTGCTCCAAACCAGTTCAGCACTTGGCTCAGTTCAAATCCTCTAACTTCAATGAAGCCATCCCTGAATGTAGTCTAATTGATATTTCTCTAATCCAACATTCTATAGCTTTTAAAAGACTGCACAGTCTAGCTTTTGCTTATATATACTTGCTCACTTTCAAATAACATGTGAGAAAGAGCCTTGCAGTCTAAAGAACATAACAGTGTCTGGCAGATAGTAGTCACCCAATAAATATTAATTAATTAATCTCCTTCCTCTTTGTTATTGCATATTAATTGTTTTCTACCCAACAGGGCTGACAGCTAATAAAGAAAATCATAATTTTATTCCTTCTTCTGTGTGTCCCCCATAGGCCCTGGCACCCTGGAGAGCACTCAGTAGATAATCAATAGATACTTACTGACTGAATGACTGATTGGCTAATGCACTTTGCGTTTGGATTCCAAGTACAGAAGCCCTTGAGGATGTCTTGGTTTTCCTCCAAATGATCTGAAATTGACCTCTACTACTACATTACCTCTACTGCTGTTCTTCTGCAAATGAGAAAATTTAAATATAGAGAGAATTTAAGTACTCCAAAGTCAAACAGGACATTAGTGATAGCTACAAGCTAGAAATAGAGCCAGTCATCCTGATTGCAAGTCCCCTGAATTTGGAGTCATTTTTTTCTGACACAGGTAGCTTTTGTCCAACTATTAATCTCTGATAAACTACAGCATGTTGCTATATGACTCTGCTTCTCTTTATTATTTCTTTCTTTTTGAGTGACTCTAACTGGTAAAAATGTATCTAATTATCTACCATGGTAATTACTTAAAATTTTTATTTTATTGAGCTATAATTGACATATAACATTATCTTTGTTTCAGGTATAGACATAAAGATCTGATATTTGTATATATTGCAAAATAATTACCACAATAAGTCTAGCTAACATCTATCACCATACATGGTGATAGCGTCTTTTCATGTGATAAGAACTTTTACGATCTACTCTGGAGATTGCTTTTTGTTTCTTTTTTGGCCTTTTAAAGTCAGAAACTGTGTCTTATATGACATTACTTACTTTTTTTTTTTTGGTGTTTAGCACAGTACCAGACACTTAATAGATGTTTAATAACTATCTTTGAATGGATGAATATTATCAGATAAGATTATCTTTTTATTTTATTTTATTTTTTTTTTTTTCAAAGATTTTATTTATTTATTTCACAGAGGGAGAGAGATCACAAGGAGGCAGAGAGACAGGCAGAGAGAGAGGGGGAAGCAGGCTCCCCGCCGAGCAGGGAGCCCGACATGGGCCTCGATCCCAGGACCCTGAGATCATGACCTGAGCCGAAAGCAGAGGCTTTAACCCACTGAGCCACCCAGGCGCCCAAGATTATCTTTTTAGAGTACCACACAATTAACATACATAAATCTTCTTTATAGCATTGAGGGGAGTTAAATTTAAAAACAGTCTTATTTTATTCATAACAATCTATTCGTAACATGGAATTATAATTCCTTTGCCTAGTTATTGACCGTTAGGGATTACATAAGAAATTGAACCCACTATAGCATGGTCCTTGGTTTGATTCCTAAACTGTAAGCTAATCTCGGCTTTAATTTTCAATCTACATATAAGAGTATAACTCTTACACATTTAAGGAAAGAAAATACCTTCTTCTAACAGAAATAAGAGGTAATTTAAGGAGATAGAATTATTGGCCCCAAGTTAGCAAAAAGCACTTTATCCCTGACTCATCTGTGCCGTATGGATTTCATAACTGATGATTAGCTTCTCTTAATCAGTTGAACATCCATTTAAGGGACAAATTGATTAGCTCCTTGCATAATTAACAGAACACTAAGTACCATCACTTTGAGGTGAAAAATTGTTTTGATTAACAGTAAATATGCAGTTTAACATTAAGACATTAAATGGTGTTATCTCAAATCATTAATCTGTTATTTTCAAAATTAAGGAGGTGTTTGCAGCTAGCTCAGTGACCAATATTTGCAATTCCCAAAGAATTTTCATTTTTCTGGCTGGCATTGAATTTAATATATCTTTTCCACAGAGAATTAGAGTATAAAATTATGTATAAATAATATTAGTATGTGCTCGAACTCTTAATTTGTACTCTCTACTTAGCGAAATGCCAAACACAGTCCTGAGGCATAGAGCAAGGAAAATAATTAAATATTAAACTTTTAAAAATCATTTCAAAAAGAATCAGTGAAGAATTAAGAAAGGGTTGGCAAAGAATGTTAAAATGGAAAGAAAGTTTATTAAAAGTGTTAGGATTCGTACAGGACAAGATTCATGAGCTGCTAGAAATCACAGAGTTCAACACTGTGGAAATATGAAAGAGTAGAAGTGAATAAGACAGTAGAGAAATGAAAGATGGGAAAGGCTCTGCCTGCTGAAGTCAGGTCAGAGGAGATAATTCAAACAGGGAAGGACAACCGAGAAATGAATTTTACAATCCACAGGGGGTCAGCAAAGTTGTTTAAAGATGTGCTATGTCAGTAGTCCACAGAAAGCTGTGTTAAATTACATAAACACATAATTAAACCTAAACATTCAGCATGTTAAGCCTACACCATCCTGAGCCAGATGGTAGTTGATTCTGACTACACCTTGGGCACTGAGGACCTAATTAGTCTTTTCAAGAAAGTGTGCAGGTGTCAGTCAGCTCTGGAGTTAATGCTGAGCAGGGCAGGTTAATGGAGATGCTGGGATATTTGAAATTGATGAGGCCTGAGGCAAGTTTCAAATACTATTTGCAGAAGTTTAGGAACTCAGTGGACATGCAAGGATTGGTTAGGGCTTTTCTGAATGTCTACATGTACTAAATGTTACTCTTTTATTCTTTATTTTTTAAAATATTTTATTTATTTGAGAGAGAGAGACACAAACAGACAGACAGCAGGGGTAGAGGAAGAGTGAGAAGCAGATTCCCTACTGAGCAGGGAGTCCAATGTGGTGCTGGGTCCCAGGACCCTGGGGTCATGACCTGAGCCAAAGGCAGATGGTGAACCAACTGAGCCACACAGGCACCACATAAATGTTCATCTTTTGAACTCATCTCAAATCACTAGTCCCTGTAAGGATTAGTTTAAAAGAGGACTGTTTTGTAGACTCAAATCAATAGGATACTCAACAACTCATCAAAAGTCATCATTTATTTTAATATTACTATTCTATCTGTTCAATAAGGAATGTTTGACTGTGACAGTG
Organism: Ailurus styani; assembly: GCA_002007465.1. NCBI lineage: Eukaryota > Metazoa > Chordata > Mammalia > Carnivora > Ailuridae > Ailurus > Ailurus styani. The sequence goes on along the minus strand of LNAC01000027.1, from coordinate 2,603,205 downwards.
TATTACCTGAACGGAAGCAGAGACCACATAATTGCTGAGAAAGAGTCAAATAGCACATATTCCATTAGATCAGCTTCTAACACTGGTGTTTGTATATGCCTGGCTAGCAAGTTGAAAATATAGATTTTCTGGATTGTCCTTGGTGATTCTGATTCAGTAAGTTTGGGGTGTGACCTGAGATTCTACAATTTTAACAAATACTGAAAGAAGATCCACAGACTATCTGTTGAAAATCACACAGAAGCCAAGAGTTCCTTGAAGATTAGGATGACTATTTATTATAATTGCTTTAGGACCTAAAGTGATGATGCTTGACAATTGTTAATGATCATTTGTTGAGTGAATAAGTTCCTTGTTGAACTTTTACATCTCATGATTATGTCTCATGCCAATTTATTCTCCCTTAGTATCATAGTATTTTCAGGATCGACAATGATTACCTAGAAGTTCTACATATAAACTCTTCATCTTAAACAACAGAATCATGTTTCATAGTTAGGATTAGTGTGCATTCATTTATTTTATATTCAAAAAATATTCCCTGAACTCACGCTGTATGACAGGGACTATTCTAAACAATTGAGACTTATCCATGAAGTGGACAAAGATCTCTCCCTCATGGAGCTTACATTCTAGAAGTACACATGTATCCTACTTCTAACCCTGAGGTTTTAAAATTATTTTCTGGGAATACAATTATGTGTTATAAGTTCTTCACACCAAAGAGTTTCTTATAGAGTCTTGAATTAAGTAAAAAATTCATTTTGGCAACTTTCAAAGCTCACTGAGGAGAAGAAAGATTGGTTTAAAGCACCAGGGAGTTTTATTTTTGCACATAAATATTTATGTGTGTAAAGGGGCGTGTGGTTAATTATAAGCGACAGGAGGAGAATGACAGATGCTTAGATCCTCTGTCCCCATGGAGAGACAGACCTTGCTTGTTGGAGTGTAGTGGCACATCGTGTGGTCTGTGTACTGAATCACTGATTTAAATATTGCAGCAGCTGGAGTGCAAAGTATATCAGCAAATACTACAGGAGGAGGAGCATGTGTGTCCTGAATACCAAGTAAGAATGGAATAGGTTTGCACAGCCACATTGAGCAAGGCTGTAGATGGCCTTTTTCTTTTTATATTTTAGTTTCAAAGGAGAGCTGGAGAAGGGTAACTGGACAGTCCAGGGGACATGGGCAGATAAGGAAGTAGAGGGCTTCGTGTTCCTTCTTAAATCTAAATTTCTATTCCTGATAGAGAGAGAGAGAGAGAGATTCTCATTCTGCCAGGGAAAATCTATTCAGAGAATTCATCTCCATAATGAAAGCACTAAACCAAGCAAGTATAGTCCCTATTTCAGTGCTCATGGGGAAAATGAGAAGGAGAAACTTGTTTTCCTTCGCAACTTTCATTTTAGTGCCTCTACTTTGGGTCTAATATGAAGTTCAACATCCATTTCTCGATTTTCCTCTAATAAACTATATCTATAAAGACAGACCACACCCTACCTTACTTACTGGTATTTTCCTAATTTACAGACTAGAATTTGAGGTGCAGAGAGTTCAAATGTTGTTACACAAGATCACTCATTTAGTAAGTAGCAGAGTGATAACTAAATCCAGGTCTCTGATCACAAAATCTGTCTCTACCATCACGCTGCTTCTTATTACTCTTACTCCTTTTTTGTGGTGATTGTTGTCTCTCTCTTCCCATTTAAAATTCCCCATGTTAGAACTGACAAGAAAGCTGGGGGAGTGAGGTGCTGTGGGTGGGAGGTGAAGAAAACGGTTAACACTGGTGGATAGAACTTCTCTACTTACAGATAATGTGTTGAAAAGAAGTAGGAAAAAATAAAGAGCAGCTTTAGAATTATGAATTCAAACAGTAAATGAACAGATACATTTCACACTTGAAACAATGAAATAGCTAAAAATATTAACTCTTTTTCTCAATATTCTAAATGTCTATGCTATTGCCTATACTGGTTTCACATCATCTGGTAAACTTCTTGGGAGAGACCACTCGACTCAAAGTATCCCCCCAAAATTCTGATTATCACAAAAATAGCCACCTCAATCTCAACCTGAAAATGTCAATGATGGTCATCAGAAATTATGGCCATGATTATTTAATATGCCAATTCCTTGTGAGTCTGAGTCACAGTTCACTATCCATGTTGACGCCAGTGAGCTTTGTAGTGTTCATGTGGAAACAGCAGGGAATAGTGAGCTGGATTCCATTCTGCCTCATGCCTCATCAACCAGATGGTTGGCTGTATCAAAGCCAGTAATGCTGATGTCAGAGGCGAGAGAACACAGCTGGATTTTTAGGTTCAAGAGGAAAGAGGGAATCTATAATGCTAAAAGTTTGAGAGGAAATTGCCTTTGGACTAGTGGATAGAGCCAACTAGAAGTGATGGAGAGTTTTTAATGTTAAGGCCTGCAGCAACATTTCTGTGTAATTGCTTTTTGGGCCATGGTAGGATTTGAATCCTCTTTATTTCACACCTGCTAACAGACCTACTGGTGCCAGTCAGCTAGTTATTGTGCACCAGATCCAGAAGAGATTTTAGCACTGACACATTAGACTCCTACCAACTCCTGTACCTTATTATCCCTGGGATTTCTGGTGACTAGCTTGAAACCAAAAAGTGCAAGAATGGAAAAATAGCTCTGAAGACGAACTCCTGGGAACTTGTTGATAAAGACTTTATCTTTACAAATAAATCAGTATAATTTTGTGCCTTGACTAGGATGTGAAAAAGGTGACACATGTTTTGTTTTCTGGCATGGTCACACCAGAGCTAGCAGGAAACCTAACTGCAGGCACATGGGGCAGGAGAGGAGAGACAGGTCTCTCTCCCTACCAGGACTTATATAACATAGGAAACTTGGAGAAAAGGCCTCAGACTTTATTTTATCATAGTTGCTGGTAAGATGTTCATTCTCCAAGCCAATCTGGTCCATTTGAAAATGAATACTCCCTTGCACCAAACTTGGTCATGTTTCCAAAGGCCATGGCACCTGGTATCCTCATCTTGTTACATCATGGGCCATCCATGTTCAACACTGATGGACCACTGTATGGCAGTGAGGTCCAAGTCTTCTATCTAAACCTGAAACACACAATGTCTCCCTTTCTCTTCCCAAATTCCCCCTCTACAGGAACCCTTCTCTTTCACCAGAATTCAGGCCTTTAATCCTTATATTCCAAGCACTGGCTTCCTCCTAAACAAAGATCTGGGCTTGAGGTTGGAGGTGTGAGTGGGGAGTTACTTTCAAGGTCTCTTCTGAAACACAAGGAAGCTACTAAAATAATTCCCACAGAACAAGGGAGGCTGATCACAGGGACATGTTTATTCTTCTTGGAAGGGAGATAGGATGAGGAAAAATTTCCTTTTATTCTATGTATTCTCCTAGTTCAGCAAGAACAAGGTAACATTAATGTCTTAATGAATCATCCTGCCACAGACAAGTAGGAGACTTGTAGGTTACTGAGATTCAGTGAAGACTTGTGGGATATGCACACACTATCTATGACTGAATCAAGTTTGGGAGTGTAGGACCAGAGAATGATGGAGCAATGATTTGCAGATGAGTGCTTGATCCAGGAAGATTTGTGTAATACTTCACTGGGACAATAAACATGGCATTTGGTGTCAGGAGAGCAACATATCCAGGGAGAGAGAGTTAGTCTTAAGTGCACAAGAACAATAAATAGTATTTCTGTTGTCAGGAGTGCCCACATAAGTGAACATAAAATGCTTAACCAGTAACCCTTCTGTGATGCTGCAAAAAAGACAGTTTCTCTCACAGTTGCTACAGCAAGGAGGTGCTGTGGATTTTAAACTCCAGGAATTAACCTATGTAAATGACTTCTGGGTAGCAGGAAAGATTTTTTTTTCAAAAAGCACTCAGCCCAGAAGTTGCTCTTTTCTTGCCAACATTCTGGGTGATTTATACAACTGTTCTCACTGAAGAGTGTGGAGAGAAGGAATTTTGCAGCAGAATGTAATTGTGGGACTGGAGACAAGAGATGTCCCCTGAAGTTGTAATGATTGCACAGAAGCAGAGTGAAAAGATCCGTTGAGCCAAGACAAGCACATTTTTTTTTCTAGCTATAGCAGTATACTGATGAGATAGAGTTAACTGTTAATACCTCAGCTATCTAGTTCTTATTACTGTCTATTATTTGTAAATAATAACCATATGTCAGTTGAATTTATATTACAACAAAATAAAAAAAAATAGTGCACACGTACTAAACAGTTAAAATTTTGCTCAGTGCCCGTGCTAGATTGCAAAAGTGTCCACGAGTTTTTCTCTTCTCTGTATCCACACCTCTGATGATGCCTCCCTACACTGACCCTGGATTCGGCCCTGTGGCTTATATTGTAAATGGGAAAATAGGAAATGTGACCAAGGGAGAGACTTGGAAAGTGCTTGAGTAATGAAATGTGCAGGGTTGCTGCTCTTAGAACCCCGAAATCATGTGAACAAGGCCCGGCTGCCATGTGGGAGGAGAAGGGACATGTGGTCCACTAACTGCCATCATTAGAGCCAACAATGAGCTGAACCCCTGAGGAGCCCAGACAAAATTGTTGCCTACCAAAGTGTGAGCTAAATAAATTGTTCTCATTTTAAACCATGAAATTTTAGAGTATGTTGTTATACAAGTTTGATATATAGCAATAGATAATGGCTATAGTGACTTCCACACGTATGACTCAATTAATGTCCACTAAAAGCCCATGAAATAAGGTAATATCATCACTCTCCTTTCACAGATAGGGAAGCAGAGGCAAAGAGGGGAATGAGGACACGGACCAGTCTAATACAACTTGTAGATGACAGCGTAGAGATTGAGGCAAACTGATTCCATTTTCCATGCACTCAACGGCTATGCATGATCAAACATTAACTTATGTCTTAGCTAATTGTTTATTAAACTAGCAAAACAAAACACCTGTTTTTAAAAAGCAGTTCAATTATTTTTAATTAATCCTTTCATTTGTCTCTAAAATGTCTCACATTAAAAAGAACCCCTCAGGGAACTGTGACTATGATGGAATAACAAGGACCATATTCATTCACCTTCTTTAAACAACTATAAAACTGGGCAAAATAGATGAATCAATGGGATTTAGACAAAGGACAACAGACAGCTCAGGACAATGATCCCTGAGATGTGGGAAACAAATGAAGTGAGCCTTATAATCATAACAGCTTATTAACTGGAGAGATAGCAGTACAGGAAAGGGGACCCCCAGACAGAGACTGGTAGTCATGCGGAGTCGAAGACACAGTCTGAAATTTAAGCAGACCAAGGTGGCTAGAATTTTCAGAGAAATTTAAGGGCTGGGTGTGAGTTTCACAGACAGAGGTCTTTGTACATCTGTAGGCTAAGTAATTATATCTGTTCATGCATGTGAGAAAATTGCCTGAGGTGATGGGAAGAACCCTAGAAAGTAGATAGATTTCACAGGGCTGGGAATTGTCGGTGTTCTCACTAGCTGGCCAAATTAACCCCATATTAAAGGCTGCCCTGAATCTACACTAACAAAGCTTAAGAGCAAACTTCGAATGATCAAACTTATTATAAGCAATTTAACTCTGTCCCAGAACAAAGCTTAGCAATAAAGGAATGCAACAAAATCTAACATCTGATAACTTACGACTCAAAATGTTCCACATCCAACAAAAATTACCAAACATCCAAAGAAGCAGGAAAATATCATCCATAATTAGGAGAAAAATAAATAAAAGCTTATCTAGAAATGACAGACATGATGGAATTATCTGAGAAAGACCTTAAAAAAACCCATCTTCATATGTTTGAGAAAGGGGAAGAAAGCATAAAAATGATGAAGGAAGGAAAGATATAAGAACATCCTAGTTGAACTTCTAAATTTAAAAAAATATATAATATTAGAAGTGAAAACTACATTGAATGGAATTAATGATTAATTACAACTCTGCAGAAAAGAAAATAAACCAATGAATTTAAAGACACCACAGTACAAACTATCTAAAATGAAACAGAAAGAGAGAGAAAAAAACAGTCATGAGTAAATCAGTGCTTTGTAGGACACTATAAGTAGTCCAATGTACATGTAACTGGAACCCCAAAAGGGAAAAAACAAGGAGAGACAGTAAAAAAAATTCCAAATTTGATGAACAATTAAGCCCATAGATCTAGGAAGTTCACTGTACCTCAAATAGCAGAAACAGAAGAAAACCACACAAGATATAGTGCAATCAAATTGCTGAAATGCAGTGATGAAGACAAAAATCTTAAAGCAGCTAGAGATAAAAGACATAGTACATTAAAGAGAGACAAAGAGGGGCGCTTGGGTGGCTCAGTAGTTAAGTGTCTGGCTTTGGCTCAGATCATGATCCCAGGGTCCTGGGATCAAGCCCTGCTTGGGGTAGCCTGCTTCTCCCTCTCCCACTCCCCCTGCTTGTGTTCCCTCTCTAACTGTGTCTCTCTCTGTCAAATAAATACAATCTTTTTTTTTTTAGATTATTTATTTATTTATTTGACAGAGAGAGAGAGAGAGAGATCACAAGTAGGCAGAGAGGCAGGCAGAGAGAGAGAGGAGGAAGCCGGCTCTCTGCTGAGCAGAGAGCCCGATGTGGGCTCGATCCCAGGACCCTGAGATCATGACCTGAGCCGAAGGCAGAGGCTTTAACCCACTGAGCCCCCAGGCGCCCATAAATACAATCTTTAAAAAAAAAAAAAAAGAGACAAAGAGAGAAAGGATAATAGACTTCTTGTGAAAAACCATGAAAATCAGAAGACAATGGCCTAATGTCTTTTTGGTATGGAAGAGAAAATCTAAGGATTTCATAACCAGCAAAAATATTTTTCAAAAGAAAAGACATACTCATAAAACAGAAAAACAAAAACAGAACAAATTTATCACCAGAAGACTATACTGCAAGAAGTGTAAAAGGAAGCTCTTCAAACGGAAGGAAAATGAAACTAGATGGGAATTTGGATCTACAGAGAAGGATGAAAAGAACTAGAAATGACAAATACATGAGCAGATATAAAAAACTTTTCATTAAAAAATAAAAAAGATGATTATTAAAAAATAATAACAGTGTATTTTGAGATTAATAATATATGCAGAAATAAGATATGGCAGCATATCACAATGGGCAGAAGGGGAGAAATTGAAGCATTATTGTGGTTAGATTCTCACAATATACATTAAGTGGTATAATATTATTTGGAACTAGATTATGGTAAATTGCAGATATATGTTTTAAATCTGAGAACAAAATGTTCAGGTTTTGGCCATGGTGAAAAGTAGCCACCAGAACTGCCTTTAAAATTCTGTGACCAACAGATAACTCACCTCAGTGAAGGGCTTTTGCAAGTCAACGAAGCAGTGTCAGCCCTTCACTAGGAAGTGAGTCAATCCAGGAAGCACTCACTTGCATAAACAGGCCACTGAGTGCCAACCAGTCAACAGTAATTTCACCTGAGTCCTCATACTTTCACTTGCACCTCTCAAAGTTCATCAATTCCTGAACTCCACACTTCTCGAAACTAAATACAGAATCAGTAATCTGCTCTGCTCTGAAATACTGTGTCTGACCAGCAAAGCTCTGCATTCCTATTGCCTTCTTATTTCAGGTATTAAGTGGTGGTTGATGAGGAAAACAATGGTAAAAGAAGTGTAGATAAAATTAAATTTCCTTAAAACTTGCAGCACATTGATAAATACCTGAGACAGGCAGAGTCTGACATTCCTCAAGGAACTTACAACTGCCTTAATGTTAATGTTTTGCTACCTTAGCTTGACAATAGCCAGATTCCCCCAGGATACTGTAAGACTTCCTTAACATATGAAAATCCCTTTAGAAATTTCCTTTATCTCTAGCCCCCCAAAATAAAAGTATATAATGAATCATTACTCACAATCCCAGTGCAGCAATTTCTGCCCACTCATCCTGTCCCTGTGCTTTAATAAAAACACCTTTTAGCACCAAAAACATTTCAAGAATTCTTTCTTGACCAGCCTACATCACATCAGTGGTCGTCTCCCTTAACAAACCCTAGAGCAACGTGCAAAACAAAGAAGTACAGCTGATAAGCTAAAAGTGAAGATAAAATGGAATTATAAAATGTATTCAATTATTCCAAAACAAGACAGGAAAAGAGAAAAAAAGAAACAACTGAGGGAATAAATAGAAAACAAATAGCAAGATGGTAGATATAAAGCCAACCACATCAAAAAATCACATGAAATGTAAAAAGTCTAAACAATCCAACTAAAAGGCAGGGATCATTAAGAATCAAGTCCCAATTTTATGTTGTCTCTAAGAAACCTACTTTAAATATACAGATAAATTAAAAATGAAAGGGTACATAAAGATGTACCATGTAAATGCTAATTTATAGAAAGCTGGAGTGATTATATTAATATCAGATAAAGTAAATTTCAGAACAAGGAATATTATGTGATGAGGAGAACAAAGGCAAAAAGAAATGTAGATAAAATTAAATTTTCTTATAACCTGCAGCCCAATGACAAATACTTGAGGCAGGCAGAATAGAACTCCTCCAGGAACTCCCAATCCTATTTTTATTGATTTTGAGGGGGATTCTCTGTGCTTCCTGGATTTTGATGCTTGTTTCTTTCGCCAAATTAGGGAAATTCTCTGCTGTAATTTGCTCTGATATACCTTCTGCCCCCCCCCCTTTTCTTCTTCTGGGATCCCAATTATTCTAATATTGTTTCATCTTATGGTATCACTTATCTTTCACATTCTACCCTCATGGTCCAGTAGTTGTTTATCTCTCTTTTTCTCAGCTTCTTTTTTCTCCATCATTTGGTCTTCTATGTTACTAATTCTCTCTTCTGCCTCATTTATCCTAGCAGTAAGAACCTCCATTTTTTATTGCACTTCATTAATAGCTTTTTTTTTTCAACTTCGTTAGGTTTTAGTTCTTCTATTTCTCCAGAAAGGGATTTTATTTCTCCAGAAAGAATTCTCTAGTATCTTCCATGCTTTTTTCAAGCCCAGCTAGCACCTTGATAACTGTCATTCTGAATTCTAGTTCTGACATCTTACTAATGTCCATATTGATTAAGTCCCTAGCTGTTGGTACTGTCTCTTCTTTTTTTTGAGGTGAGTTTTTCTGCCTTGTCATTTTATCCAGGTAAGAATAGATGAATGAGAGAACAAAATACTAAAAGCATAGCAAAGACTCCAGAAAAATGTGCACTAACCAAATCATAAGAGAACTGAAACCAGGGGGAGAAGGAGAAAAAGAAAGAAAAAAAATTGTATATATATATTAAATTGGTGAATAGAACAGAGCCACACACTTGATTTGGGTATATTTGGTCTGTTAGAAGAAACTGCCTCCCAAAATTTTAAAGAAAAGCTTATATATATATATATATATATATATATATATATACAAATATAAGGGTAAACACGATGAAGGGATGGAATATGACTGTAAAGATGAAAATTAAAAAAGGCTCTAAAAGAGGAATTGATAAGATAGGAAGTTGATTGAAAAAAGAAAAAAAAAAGAGGAAAGAATGTGGTCAGGCTGGAGACTAGAACAAAACCATGCACTAGATTTAGGGTATATTTTGATCAGTTAGAAGAAACTGTATCCCAAAATTTTAAAGAAAAACCTATGTGTATACAAAAAATAAGGTTAAATACAACGAAGGGATAAAAAAATAGAATAAGAAAAAATAAAACTAAAAAAATTTAACTCTGAAAGACGAAAGAACTGTGGGAAAAAAAGCCTTGAATTCTATGTGTTGCTTTCCCGTAGCTCTGGAGTTCTGGTGTTCTCATTGATTGGTGAACTTGGTCTTGGCTGGATGTTCTTGCTGATCTTCTGGGGGAGGGGTCTGTTGCAGTGATTTTCAAATGTCTTTGCCCAAGGCGGAATTGCACTACCCTTGCCAGGGAGCAGGCTAAGTAATCTGCTTGGATTTGCTCTCAGGGGCTTTTGTTCCCTGAACGCTTTCTGCACAACTTCAGAGGAGGAGAATGAAAATGGCAGCCTCCCAGTCTCTGGTCCTAGAGGAGCCAAGAGCTCAGGGCCCCCCTCCTCAGTGCGCCCTCAGAGAAAAGCAGTCAATCCTTCCTGTCTCCCTGGTCTCCGGCCGCCCTCTGAGCTCACCCAGCCTGTGACACAACATTTCTATCTCTGGCACATGGGCCATTTGGAATCTCCAAACCCAGCAGGTTCCTGCAGCGCACTCCCATGCCACTCCTCCTGGAAGAGGAAGGAAGCAGTCTCCCTGGATCTGCCACTTGTGGGGTCCCTGCTTGAAGAGCAGTGGCCCAACTATGCATTGGATCACAGTTTAAGGTAACCCCCAATTGAGAGCCCACTCCTCAGCAACTGGCTTCCCTTCCCTGACACCTGGGAACTCTGCTACACTCAGACACCCCCAGGGTTTCTGTGACCCCACGGGTCCTGAGACCACACTGTCCCTGTGAGGGCTCCACCCCCTCACTTAGCCTCTGGAGCGATATCCCTCAGTGGAGCAGATTTCTAAAAATTCTGATATTGTGCTCTGCTGTTCTCTCACTTGCCAGGAGCCGGCCCCTCCCCCTGCTGTCTATCTTCTCTCATATCACCTTGGACTCACTTCTCTGTACATCCTACCCTCCAGAAAGTGGTTGCTTTTTTGTTCGTAGAATTGCTGCTCTTCTCTTCAATCTCCTGTTGACTTTGTAAGTGTTCAGAATGGTTTGATAACTATCTAGCTGAACTCCTGGGACCTGACGATATTAAGTCTCCTATTCCTCTGCCATCTTGCTCCTCCCCCTTCCTCCAGGAACTCCCAATCTTAATGTTAATGCCTTGGTAGAGGGAAAAACAACCTTAGCTTGAAAATAGCCAGGCCTCCAGAATCCTGTAAATCTTCTTTAGCATATGAAAATCCTCTGGGAAACTTCCTTTTTCTTTACCTTCCCCAATTCCAAAGTTTATAATCAGTGGCTCCTCACAATCCCAGGACTGCTCTTTCTGCCCACAGGTCCTGTCTCCATGCTATAATAATACATTTTTGCACGGAAGACAGCTCATGGACACAAACTTCAAACCACATCACCATGGATAATGATAAATGGATCAATTTGTCATGAGAAAGTACATTTGTTATAAAGATTATATTTTCTAGGGGCATCTGGGTTAATGTCCAACTCGATTTTAGCTCAGGTCATGATCTCAGGATTGTGAGACTAGACTCTGTGCACAGCAGGGATTCTGCTTAAGCTTCCTTCTCCCTCTCCTTCTGCCCCTGTCCATTCTCTCTCTCAAGTCCCGGGGATGACTTATATTTCTGAAGATTGGTGTTCTTAAGTATATCGTGTGTCCTTATTAGTTTGAGTTGAAAAACTGCCTCTCTGGCATTTAAATACTAACCTCACCCACATGTGTCTAATGTACTTATTTTAATTGAGACTATAGGAGAGGTCTCTGACTATTTTGAAAATGCTTACCCTTTGACTAGAGATCTGTACATAGAACAGGAGTTATGTTGAAAGTAAAAAAGAAAAGTGTGGGGGTGCCAGGGTCACTCAGTCAATTAAGTGTCTGCCTTTGGCTCAGGTCACGATCCCAGGGGCCTGGGATCGAGTCCTGCATCAGACTCCTTGCTTGACAGGAGTCTGCTTCTTCCTCTGCCTCTACCCCTCATCTCTGCTTGTGCTTTCTCTCTCTTTTTCATGCTCTCTCTGTCAAATAAATAAATAAAATATTTTTTAAAAATGTATTTCACATATTATCAGGGATAATTCTGAATTTAGCTAACTCAGATTGTTTAATGGTCTGTTAAGACATTAGCCATAAACTTTGCCTAAATTTTCCTTGTTCACTTTTTCAGTCTTTAGACATGATTTTTTTGATATTTATTTACTGTGATAAAATATATGTAATATAAAGTCTACAATTTCAGCCATTTTAAAACGTGTAATGTGGTGGCATTAATTGCATTCACAATGTTGTGCAACCGTCACTATTATTTATTTCCAAAACTTTCTTATCATCCCAAACAGAAACTCTAACCATTAAGCAATAATTCCTCATTCCCCCTCTCTGCAAACCCTGGTAACTTCCAATCTACTTTCTGTCTCCATGAATTGCTTTTTCTAAATATTTCATACAAGTGGAATCATACAATATTTATCCTTTTTTCTCCGGTTTATTTCACTCAGCATCACGTCTTCAAGGTTTACCTATATCGTAGCATATATCAGAACTTTATTCCTTTTTTTTTTTAAGATTTTATTTACTTATTTGAGAGAATGAGTAAGAGAGAACATGAGAGGGGAGAAGGTCAGAGGGAGAAGCAGACTCCCCATGGAGTTGGGAGCCCTATGTGGGACTCGATCTCAAGACTCTGGGATCATGACCTGAGCTACAGGCAGTTGCTTAACCAACTGAGCCACCCAGGGGCTCCAGAACTTCATTCCTTTTTTTAAAAAAAAATTATTTATTATTTTTAGAGAGAGAGAGTGGAGTGGGGGGAGAGGGAGGGGGAGAGAGACTCTCAAGCAGACTTTGCACTCAGTGTGGAGCCAGATGTGGGGCTTGATCTCACGACCCTGAGATGATGACCTGAACCAAAAAACCAGGAGTCAAATCTCAAGCAGCTCTGCCATTCAGGAGTCCCAGAACTTCATTTCTTTTCAGGCTAAATAATATTTCATGGTATGTATATACCTCATCTTATTTATTCATCTGTTGAATTGTGAATAATGCTATAAAGAACACTGGTGTACAAATATTTGTTTGAGTCCCTACCAATGTGGTTTGAAGTGGTGGTATTCAGAGCCCAGAGCCAGTAAAGAATTCTTGGGACATCTTTGGTGCAAAAAGGTGTTTTTATTGTAGCACAGGACCTGTGAGCAGAAAGAGCTGCATTATAAGTGTGAGAAGTGATTGATTATATAAGATTCTCTATCCTATGGAGGGAAGGGTGATGTTAGGGCTCCAGAATATGGAGTCTATAGGTTTCTGGAAGTTTGGCTACTGATAAGATTGCTTTTTTCTTGTAAATCACTAAGACATTCGCAAACTGATGGAGACTCATGTCCTGCATGACTGTGATTTCTCTCAGTTAACCATTTCTCCATTTCCTTCATTCTATAGGAGCCAGGAGTACCTGAGGAATGTCACACAGATCCCACCTGGGGGTGTGTGGTTTGCAGGCTGTTAGCTTGTGCTTTGCCCTCAGTTTGCCTTCTGCTCCCTCATCACCTACTTTCAATTCCTTTGGGTACCTACCTAGGAGTGGAATTGCTGGATCATATGGTAACAGGATGATTTTTTAAAACAATGCATGACCATTATGAAAGAATTGAAATATAGATAAGCCTGAAGAAAGAAACAAAATCTGCCTGTTGGTACCCAAATTGTTTGTCCAGTCTTGTTCTGTGCTTCTTACTGGGATAGCATAATGTTTTTAAATATGAAACTGGGTACATGTGGTACCTGGAAGTAGTCTAAACTTTCTCTTTATGCTTTATACTTTGGCTACATGCTCAAAATGAGATGGCTACCTTTCTAGGCAGGAAAGAAATAGAAGGAAGTCATGGCTAATAACTCCAGAGAAGGGTGAAAACTCCTCTGGTTTGCCCAGGACTTTGCAGTGTTAGCGCTAAAAGTCCCACATTCTGAGAATCCTTCATTCCCAGGTAAAGTAGGACAGTAAGTCACCCTACTTCAGTCTGCCAACAACCTCTACTCTTTTACACAAAGACTTTTTTGTTGTTGTTGCTCTTAAGCATAGTAATTAGAAAACCACACTGGGTCTCACTTTCCTCATTTATACAAATGGATATAATATTTTCTAGAAATGGTATATAGGTACTCTGGGGAAAATAATATGTGGAAGATCTCTGGAAAAAAACTTCGTGAAATGTCTGTTGACAGCAGTGTTACTGCCTTAGAAGGATCTGTATGTGAAATCTCCACATAACAAAATCTCATTTTTTACCAAAAATTTCAGTAGTTTCTTTTTTTAATAAAAAAATTTTTTTTCACGCAGCTGATCATTAGGCGAACTTACTGATTTAATTTTGGTTCCTTTCTTTACCTTTGTGGAGTCAAATGACTAAAACCTGGTTTGCAAGAAAAATTGTGAGGCAGGAACATATTTCACAAGAATCTCATCAGTTGAATAGGGAAGGTTGCCTTAGGCAAGGTACTGTACTGAGCTCTCTGTAGGAAAAGAACTGGTGATGGTGAATCTCAGGATTTCCAGATATGATCCTGGATTACAGTATTTACAGGTTACTGTAAGGGAATGACACAATCTGTGTCTATTATATAACACAGTCAGCAGGGTCTGTGGCAAGTACCCTGTAATCAAACGAATGAATATTTCTGCAGTGAAATATGTAAGAACTATAAATAGCTTCCCAGCCATTTGGGTCAGGTTTGCAGACAAATGAATAATGAAAAACTTTCAGTTTTAAGAGCACTTCATATTTTGCAATTGTAGATAAGACTGCATAGTTTTCAGTGAATCATGTTAGTGTCTTTTGGGTTGAACTCATGAAATATTAAAAAATAGAAGAGAATTCAGAGGTCATGTTGTCTAACCATTTCTACCAGTTAGGAAATAATAACTATTAAATAAGCACTTAAGAGCTAGCCCTGACTAGACTTTATCTACTTTATCTCCTTTAATCTTGCTTAGCCATCACATTAACAAATGTCAGCTCTAGCTTCGACCAAAGGATGAGACCCTGAAAATTCTTGTGCAAATCAAACAAGGTTGATTAATAAGTGACACAGAAGGAAATCAGCATGGTGGCAAAGACAGACGTCTAAGCATTTAGGGTTTCCCCCAAAGAGTCACACCAGTGGTCAGACAGTGGATGGATGCTTAATGTGAATGATTTAGCACTAAAGCAAAATTGACCAATTCATGAAAGTAGTTCTTCCTGACTACTCTATTTAAAAATAATTTCCCAGCTTGACTTTTTCTTCAGCTTCCTCTTTTATGTTCTTTTTTTTTTTTAAAGATTTTATTTATTCATTTGACACAGAGAGAGAGAGATTACAAGTAGGCAGAGAGGCAGGCAGAGAGAGAGGAGAGAGGAGGAAGCAGGCTCCCTTCTGAGCAGAGAGCCGGATGTGGGCCTTGATCCCAGGACCCTGGGATCATGACCTGAGCCAAAGGCAGCGGCTTTAACCCACTGAGCCACCCAGGCGCCCCTCTTTTATGTTCTATTAGAAACTCTGGTTATAATACTAGCTAGCCTTTGTTAAGTGCCTACTATGTATCAGGAATATTATCATTTCTATGCCTTATAACACTCAAGGTGGATATTATCACCACTATTAACGGATAAAGATGCGGAAGTTCTGAGAAGGTAAATACCTTGCCCAAGACTTCACAGAAGAGACATTTCTGCAATTTAATATGGGATTGTTTTCCCTTTATGGTATAATCTTAAGGTTCCTCTTTAAGACAAATGCTCTACAGAAATCTCAACATAAACCTCAATAAATTGGAAAGTTATTTACATCATAAAGTAATACTCACTTTACAAACATATTTTCTTAAAAAGCAGGATTTATTTAAATTACAATTTCCCTGGCACATTTTCTCTCTTGGTCATTAGTTATTTGATGGAGACTCTAGGGACCACAGCCAAATGCTGATCAATCAGAAATAAGGATAAAGAATTTCTTGAATAATAAAATAAATCACTGGAGAAGTACAGCCAAACATATTTCATTTTCCACAAATATGTGTATCTTAATTGAGTTAGGTTGGAAAGATCTCCTTGCTTAGGTAGCTAGGAGACATCCTTTAGAAGCCATGCATTGAAAAGAACTCTGTCACATGTCAGGAGGAGAGTCACTGAACTGAACTGAAAACTGGAGACAAGATTCTTATTAATGAAATGGGCAGATAGGTAAATAGGTTATGCTAAATCCTATCAATCAAGAAAAACTGCTAAAACCCACCCAAAATGTTGCCACAGTTATTTTTACTCAATCAGGCTCTTTAAACTTGAAGATTCAAGAGGTACATTGTTTGGAACTGAGGAAGGGAAGGTGACTTAACATCACAGAACAATAATAAAGGATTAGCGGAGATGTGATAAAGTCCATAACAAACATATTTTGAATAAATTAAAATTAGCTTTCTTGTGGAGAATTCTTCAGAATGAGCAGGTGGCAAGAAGAGGTGAAAATAACGTGAAGGGAAATTAAGAAATAAGCTTCTGCTTTAATAAATCTATGATTAGGTTAGAAGATATATGCAGGATTAAGTAAGGCCCAACCACTGAAACATTAGAGTGATTCAGGAAAGTAATTTTTCCTAAATACTCCATTTAAAATAATTCCCAGCCTTACTTCTTCACCTTCATCAAGCTCTTGTTTTCTGTTGTGTCATTGCTTTTCCAATCTAAGCGTTTGGTTTTACCATGATATTCATCGTAAGCAGGCCTCCTTTCTCCTTTTTTACACTTTTTTTTTTTTAAAGATTTTGTTTATTTATTTCACAGAGGGAGAGAGATCACAAGGAGGCAGAGAGAGAGAGGGGGAAGCAGGCTCCCCGCCGAGCAGGGAGCCCGATGCGGGCCTCCATCCCAGGACCCTGAGATCATGACCTGAGCCGAAAGCAGAGGCATTAACCCACTGAGCCACCCAGGCGCCCTTTTTTACACTTTTTAATGTCTTGATTACTCTATACCTACAAGATACTGGAGCAAGTTCCTTCCTTGCATAACAATAACAGAAATAATAACAGCGTCAGCCATTTGTAGCTTTTTTTTTTTTTTGCTAGAGAGTGTGCTAAGTGCTCCATATGATTTAGTCTCATTTAATTCACCAAAAAAGAGAAACTGGAGGTTTAGAGAAATTGGTGATTTGATCTAATTAGTAAGGCCAGAAAATGAACATAATTGACCTCAGAATCTTTGCTCCTAACCATTGCATTGCTTTAGCCTCCCTTCCTGGTGTAACATCCTTGGTGATGGTAGGGCAGTAGTCCTGAGACCATAGTCCTAAGACCACTGATTTGTGGAGAGGGGAGGGCTCTCCAAGAGACTTCAGGCTCTGTCATCTGATAATTAATTTGGACTCTATCTAGTTATACATAACTCTTTATTTCCTGATTATTCTTAGAAGATCTTTGGAGGAGGAAGTAGACTTATTTTTATCATTATTTATTTATTTGAGAGAAAGAGAGAATGAGCTAAGGGGCAGAGGGAGAAGAAGAAGCAGATTTCCCGTTGAGCAGGAAGTCCAATGTGGGGCTTGATCCCAGAACCCTGAGATCATGACCTGAGCCATACGCAGATGCTTAACTGACTGACCCACCCAGGTGCCCTGACTGCTATAATCTTAAATCTTAGAGTTAGGCCAAGAAAGAGAACTGGTTAAAGATTAAATGACTTGGAGCACCTGGCTGGCTTAGTTGGTGGAGCATGTGACTCTTGATCTCGGGGTCATGAGTCCAAGCCCCGTGTTGGGCATAGAACTTATATTTAAAAATTTTAACTGACTTGCTGCAAATGGATTTTGAATGTATTGACCTCCTCTGAATTGGGCTCTTGGAAAAGAGAAAAACAAATCAGTTGGGACTAATCACCCTTACGCGGGGGTCTAACGAGGTTCTGAGTTAAAGTTCTTGGTACCCAACTCCCACAGTGGTTTGTTTCTCCACTACTAATCTGCCCCAGTGGAAGTGTATTATCCAGATCTATCTTGGTGTACCTTGGCACTGCCTCTGAAAGGTTACTGCATAAACTTACATGCAGTAAATTGAGCTCCATGTTTCTATAATGGTTGGAAAGAAAAGCAACAAAACAAACAACTCATTATGTTAAATCTGATTTTAATTCTCTTTAAAAAAATTAAGCAACTGGCATGATATTTTGGCAGCTTTTGACGGCGCCCACATTTGATTTGATGAGATGCATGCTCCTATTTGAGTTGTGTCCAAAAGAGGGCAGACAGATGGAAGGCTTTTACAAAAGGAAAAAAAATCCTGGTTAGTATAAGCCTGGAATTCCTAATTTGCTTTAATTCTTTTCTTTTAAAAAGCAATAAATAGGTCTTAACAGATGGGCTAACACTTGAGTTAGAAGCATCCTTTGAAAAATTACAAGCAATGAATGCCTTTTACAGATGTAGAGAGTTCAAACACATGCAAATCATAGCAAACTACGCAGGGTGAAACTACAGAAACAGAAACTTTCTGAGAAAGGAGGTTTAGAGAAATAAATATATACTCAGCTATAAAACAATTTGTGGTAGACTTCCAGCATAGCATTTCAAACTGTGAGTCATGACCTATTAGTAGGTCATGAATTCATTTAATGGGTTGTGATCAGAATTTGAAACAAAAGGTGGTGGCGAGGGGGGAACACAAGAGGAAATAACAAGAGTGCACCGTGAAAGGTAAAAATAAAGGTTGTTTCATGATGGTTTGTTTCCATTACACATGGTTTACTGGTTCATGATATATTTCTAACTATAGGTCATGTTTAAAAAAATATTTTTTCAGATGCCGTCTAGCAGATTGATGACTAATACAACTATATCGCAATATCACTCCATTCATGAATAACCAAGCTTTGTAATGTATTATGTAGTATAATGTATTATGTAGTGTTGAGACTTGAGTCCTGCTTCTGAGTATGCCAAGTATACTCAAGGGAATCTTAGTTGGCTTGAGGAGAGTTGGCCAGGGGTGGCCTGCGAAAATGTCCTACCTGCTGGATACGTCTGGCAAGGATGTCTGGGCAAACTCAAAAACCTTGTGTTTGTTGGCATGAGGTGAGCACCTAGACAATGGGTGATCAATTGCCTTTCTTTTGTGGACCCAAAGCAAAGAGATGCCACTTTCAGATCCAAGAGAGTGGTGTGATTAGGTGTGTGATAAGAAGTGAGAGACCCAGGAGCTA
Source organism: Ailurus styani (assembly GCA_002007465.1). NCBI lineage: Eukaryota > Metazoa > Chordata > Mammalia > Carnivora > Ailuridae > Ailurus > Ailurus styani. Next base: position 2,584,284 of record LNAC01000027.1, on the reverse strand, counting down.
AGCACAGAGGAGAACAAAAAAGTGATAGTCGATTTCCCTGTAAATTTTCTTAATGAAAATAATGGTAGTCTAACATTTATTGAGCACTTACTATATGCTACTACTGTGTTAAGTGTTTTCCACAAATTATCTAGTAATGATCTTAGGAAACAAGCACTTACATCACCATTCTATAGGTAAGGAAATATATGCTCAGAGATGTAGGGAAATTTGTTCAGAGTTACATAGTTATTTGTGGTGAAACGAGAAGTTGAATATAGTTTTTCCACCAAAGCCTGAGCTTTTCCTAGTTCTATATATAGCCTCAGTTGCCCTAATTTACTGCATTCATGGCCTAGGCTTAAAGGTGTTTTCTTTCACCAGAATAGGCAGCAAGGACTTAGCTCCAAGAATTATCCTTGCCTGAGTCCCTTTTTTAGGCCACTCTCTGCATCTAGTCCATTGGCTTTCTGCTCAAAATACGGGATATTCCATGTCTATTCATTTGTCATTGGAGGCTATAGAATATTCTCCTAACTGGTCTCCCACCTGTCATTTATGCTGCCACTCGATCCATTCTACATAGGGCAGATAGAAGAATCTTTTAAAAACATAAAATAAATACTATCACTCTTTTGCCTGAAACCCGCCACTGGTTATCTTTTGAAATTGGAATAAAATCTAAATTTTTGAGCATGCCTACATAGACTTTCTCTGACTACCTCTCCAGCCTCATCTCCTATTGTCCTCCTTTAGCTCTGACTTGGCTCAGCCTCAGGTCTTATATCTGCTCTTCTCTGCCTGGAAAGTCCTTTGCCCAGATCTCAGCAAGACTGATTTCTTTCCTGCACAAGACCTTCAGATGCTATGTAGATGAGGGTGTGTTCTCTGACCTACCCACCTCATGATGCTGAATACCTGCTCAGATCCTCTGTACCAGTTGCTTCAGATTTACTTTCTCTCTGGCACTGTATGAAGATATTTATTTGTTCATTGTCTGTCTCCCTATCCAGCACCAAAGCACTGGGACTTAGACTGTGTTGTCCTTGACTATATTTCCAGCATTTATAACAAGACCAGCCTGGCCATAGAGGCACTAAAAAATATCTCTGAATGTGTAAATGAGTGGTTGAATGGATGGATGGATGGATGGATGGATGGATGGATGGATGAATTTGCTCCAGGATTTTCCAAAGGCCCACATTCTAAGGGCTTCAAACCTAGGCAAACTATGAACAGAGTGAAGTTAGAATGTTCTCCTGGTCTTGCCAGTTGGATATAGCATTTTGAAGCCAAAGGGTCTGAGTGTGTCTTCCTCAGTTACAGCCATGTTTGGTTTTCCTTCCCCACAAGATCATCAATCACTCTGATAGGCTTGAAAGTCTTGTATGTGATATCAGAAAACCAGAGTTCTGTGATCTTTGAGTCTTGATTCCTTTATCTGTAAAATAAAGACAAGAATAAATCTAGCTAGCACAGATGTTTTGAAGATTAAATAAGACAGCAGGTATGAAAAGCAAATTATTTCCTATTGTATTTACCAGTCTTTTAATGTACTTTGGAAAAATGAGTAGTGAGCGTGGAAGTGCTTTGTTGATCCCAAACTCAGGAAAGTGCCCACCATCTGGGCTTCATCCTCAAGGCATTATTTCCCTTTATCTCTACATCTAATTATCTACCAGTTTCTATCAATTCTTCCTCTTCTCTGTAAAGTGGGGATACTCTCACTTCATACCTTTACCATTTGAGGTTTGATGCAGGGGCCTATCATTTGATTAGATGAATTGACTTGTCTGGAGCTCAGAAATTTAAAAAAACGTTAGTTTCCCTTTTTTCCTGAGGAAAATTCATTTGTACCTGTCCCTAAGGTACCCTGCTTTTCAATGCTCTCCTAGGTGCCTGGAGTCTACTACCATCATGAGTTTATCCTGGAAGACCCTTATTTGTTCATTTGCATGCCCTTGTGGTTTTGCTGGTAATAAACTTTGTTTATTATGATTTTTCAATAAACTTCATTTTCCCATTCTTTCTTCCCTCCCCATTTATTGATTTTCAGCTGGACTACTGCAATGGGCACTAAGTGGTTTCCCTGCCTTTAATCTCACACCATCCATTCCAACTTGCTGCCATTGCTTTTATCCCATCCCCTTGGGCCCATCTCCCAATTTTTGCAGTGACAAATAGGTCATCTGGGAAACACCTTGAAGCTGGAGCTATAGAGCTGGTGAGGTGTAGTTTCTACCTTTACTATCTCTCTCAGAGGAGCTACTCTAAGTGTGCTAACCGTGGACCAAATAAGAGGGTATGGCCCCAGCACACCAATTACAGCCCTGATTGTGTACTAGATTGCTGGTTAACCTGGGCAGCTCCCATTACGTCTCTGAGCCTTCATGTGCTCGTCTGAAACAATGAATATAATAATGGTTAAAATTTTCTTTGTATTTGCCATGAGTCAGGCACTGCTTTACGTATTTTATATGGATCTACTTATCCTTCCTATAACCCGTTCAGGTAAATACTGCCACTATTAACTGCATTTTACAGATGAGAGACCTGAGAGCTTAAGGAACTGGTCTGAAGTCATACATCTAGAAATTGGTGGGACTCTGATTCAAACCCAGGTAGTGGCTCCAAAGTATGCACTTGGGTGCTGTAAAAAGAAAGATTTAAATTAAAGGAGTTTCCAGGGTCTCTCTAACTTTAAAAACACCCTAAGTTCATATGTCAGAGAAGGCTGCTGGTTCCCCCAACAAACACAAAGGGCAGAAACAGAGCTATGTTAAGGTGTGACACTGAAGCCAGTCCAGTTCATCCTCAGGCAGGGAACACTGTCTAAATATAGAACCTCCCTTAACATTGGAAGGTCCGACTAAACTGGGTTAGTTGCTGGGCAAGGTGCTAGAGGCAGAGAAGGCTGAAAGGTGTGCCAGCTGCGCAATAGTGCTGGGTAACAATGTAGGGCATGATTCCTCCCTGAGCTCTGCCCTCCTTGCATCATTGCTTTCATTGTACGTCCTTTGGTGGGATTATATAATGCCGATTAAGGTAGATTACTTTATGAATCAATCTGCTTCTCAGAGAAACCAGGGCATTTTGCCAAACCCCTTCCCACCAGGAGGACAATTTCATGCCTTTAAGGTTGATTCTTTTGTGTTTGTCAGTTGCAAGAGAAACTCTGGCGTGTGTCTGATCCACGCACAGCTGGGCTGTCTTTGGGCATGCATACTTTCCAAAGATGTTAACTTCCTCTCTGGCATGCTCTTTGAAAGATGTTTCTAGGCCCTTTAAATACTGTTGTGGGTTGAATTGTGTTCCCCAAAAAGGTGTTCAATTTTAACCTCCAGTACCTGGGTAAGCAAGTGGCCTTATTTGGAAATGTAATTTGGTTTACATTGGCAGATGTAATCAAGTCAAGATGAAGTCCTGCTGGATTAAGTGGGCCCTAATCCAATGACTGTTGTCCTCATGATAAGAGGGAATTTGGATACAAACACCCAGAGAGTTAGAGAGAAAGTCATGTGATGATGGAAGAATAGATTGGAGCGATGCTTCTACAAGCCAAGGAAAGCCAGATTGCAGGCAAATGTGCTGAAAAGAGTCAAGGAAAAATTCTTCCCTAATACCTTCAGAGGGAGCATTGCCTGCTGACACCTTGATTTCAGATTTGTAGCCTCCAGAACTGTGAAAGAATACATTTCTGTTGTTTGAAACCACTGGATTTGTGATAGTCATGGCAGCCCTTGGAAAAGAATGCAGACACTTCTCTAGATCTTTTGCTAAAGATGTGTGAAGGATTTTATAAACGTAATTCCATTAATCCCCACAACAAGCAAGTTGAATTGTCTGGAAGGGAGAGTACTATGAACATAGATCTAGAACAGAGGCCAGAAGACCCGAGATACAGCTCTAGCTCTGCTTCTAAGTAGTTCTGATTTGGGAGCAAATCACTGAACTTTTAATAAAAATTTTTAATTAAAAAATGGTACTATTATAAAAAATACTGCCTTTTCTGCTTCATAAAGTTGTTATGAGGGTCACTACATTTACATAGTGCTGGAATGTTTACAAAGCACATCCAGGTAAAAATGTTACCTTATTTGTTCTTCCCAATCACCCTGCAAGGTGGATAGTTTTTTATTTATTTATTTATTTATTTATTTTTTTATTATTTTTTTTTTAAAGATTTTTTTTATTTATTCATTTGACACAGAGAGAGAGATTACAAGTAAGCAGAGAGGCAGGCAGAGAGAGAGGAGAGAGGAGGAAGCAGGCTCCCTGCTGAGCAGAGAGCCCGATGTGGGCCTCGATCCCAGGACCCTGGGATCATGACCTGAGCCGAAGGCAGCGGCTTTAACCCACTGAGCCACCCAGGCGCCCGGTGGATAGTTTTTTAACTCATATTGTTACTCAATGCAAAATTTAGGGAGAATGTTTACTTGCCAATGGCATCACAACTCTTAAATACTAGTGGCAGGATTTTTTGTTCTCCACTCTCTATGTGCTTAGGAAAACACCTGGTTCATAGTGAATGGTGAGTATGCATTTGTTGAATGAATAAAAGAATGAATAAACCTTTGTTTTCTCACACTTAAACATGTAGTTCTTTCAGAACACTTCAGCTGAGAGCAGGTTGATCTATTAAAGTTTACAGTATACAGTTCTATTCATTCACTTATGGATGCAAAAATATTTGTTGAATGTTTGCAAGTGCAATAATGTAGGCAAGAGGTAGAGGTAGTGGGAATGGTCAGATCTGAAAATATTTTGAGGGTAGAAATGACAGGATTTTACAGTTGATTGGTTGTGGGGTGTGGGAGAAAATGAGGTGCCAAGGAAGATGCCAAGGTTTTTTATATGAGCACCTGGAAGAATGGATTTAAGAATTAGTAAGATGGTGAATTCTGTCGGAGAAGTAGGTTTGGGGCGAGAGTGGAGAAACCAGTTTAGTTTTGGGCATTTTAGTATGAGGTTCATTGCAGACTTCTAAGTAGAGATTTTGTGTACACAAATGGGCATATGAGTCTGATGCTGAGGGAAGAAAACCAAAAGGGGGGGGTGGTATAGAAGCCGAGGGAAGATGCTGTTTCAAAAACATTTCAAAACCTATTATACAGAGAAGAGAAGGGCAATTGCTAAAGCAATGAACTCAATTCACATATGGCTGACTGGTTGAGTTAGATGAGACTAAGTTGTTTTCATGTAATATGATAATTTAGAAGCAATTAATGGGTAACCTTGGCAAAACAGTTTAGGTGTAGGTGGAACTCAATCCTTATTGCAGTGGATTCAGAAGAAAATGGTAGGAGAGGAATTGGAGACAGAAAATACAGACCTGTTGGGAGAGTTTTGCTGGAAAGGGAACAGAAATTGTGTGGTAGTTGGAGAGCAATTTGATGTCACGGGAGTGAGAAGTTGGTTTGCTTGCTTGCTTATGAAGGGGGGAAATTCTAGTGCATGTTAATGGTAAGGATCCTATAGAAAGGAGCACTTGATTATACAGGGGAGAGAAAGGAGCATTGCTGAGGTGATGTCCTTGAGTCAATGGGGGAAGATGAGATGTAATGAACAAGGGAGAGGTTAGCTTTGGAAAGGATTGCAGAACAGATTCATTGTCACAGGAGGGAAGGGTATACGGGTGCACACGTTGGTGTTTGTTTATTATATAAGAGCATGTGGAAGTTTTCTCTGACTGCTTCTCTTTTCTCAGCAGAGTAGGAAGCAAGACGATCAGCTAAGAGTGAGGGGGAAGAGCTGGAATTATGAAGAGGTGTGACATCCTAGGAGAGTGGGAGAATGAATGGACTAAGGAAACATAGTGGTAGGATTTCCAGGCAGCATTGCATACAAATGAAAGGGATTAATTTGATGAATAGAAACTCAGGGTTGGAATTTTACACATATGTTGGCAGCCCATCCATGAAAGCTATGCTGCAGGCCCTGGGGTACAAAGAGGAATTCTGACCTCCGGGAATTTAAAATCAAGTGTAAGTGATTTAAAAAACACACATGGAAGGTTCAAATAATAATTTAAGACAATAGAAGAGATATATGTGACAAGTAAGCTTATTAAATTGCTGAATATGTTTAAGGAGTTCAGAGGAAGGAGAGAGGTGATCTAGAAGCCATTTGATGGTTGAGCTTAGTAAAACAGATAAATTCAAAGAGGGGCAAGTGAAGAAAAGAAAATAATAAGAACAAAGAATAAAGCCTGGATAGAAAGTGGCAGAGAAATATCATCACCAAGTAGAGTTGCCAGATAAAATACAGGATGCACAGTTAGATTTGAATTTCAGATAAACAACAGAGAACATTTCAGTATAAATATGCCCCATGCATATTTATCTGAGATCAAAGTTAACTGGATGTCCTGTAGTTTTATTTGCTAAATCTGGCAACCCTATCACCAAGGTTAGAGGAAACCAAAAGAATGTTAATTGAACTAAGGGGAGAGAACTAGATGGAACGCGAAGATGGAATATAAAAGGTGTTGGGTGATGGCAGACGCTTCAACAAAACTATGGAAATGAGATTTTGTCATTAGGGCACCTTTGGCGGCATTTGACACAGCAGTGAAGGCAGAGGCCCACCACAATAGATAAGCACTGCTCAGGAGAGAGGCTTGATAATAAGAAAGGAGAGAAGTATACAATTCAAGGTCAAATGTGGAGATGGACCCCAGGCTCTGGGCTAACAGCCACTAGGATGCTAACTGCATGTAGATTATGTATGAACAACTAAGATCCTGTCTTTAAGACCCTCTTTAAGGGCCAGAGAGTGGCTCCACAGTGAAATCACAGTTTAGCTGGCTTAATATTCTAGGGGTAAGCCATCCTCTGTCGGGGATCAGAACAAGGCAAGGAGACGTATCATCATTAATAAACTATGAGAGGGGAAAAAAAAAAAGATGGAAATGCTACTGCCAGCAAAATGCTCATTTTAATTCAATAGTAGACTAAATTCGGATACTCCATAAGGAAATCAGATCATGAACTTCAGATTATAAATCACTTAATAGAAAACACTCTTTGCCTAGGAGACCCTATACTGGATTTGATTTTATTACGACTGGGTAGATGAAAGCCTCAAAGACACTCCACAAGATCCAAACACTGAAGTGCAAAAAACGATGACATAATTGTTCCTGCCTGGCCACCAGAGGTAGGAGGTTGGTCATTGAGGACAGCAAGTCCAAGGGCTGTGGACTATTAGCAGTTAGAGTATGAGAATGACCGTGATGTATGCTTCTCTAGCCACATTTTATTCTTAGGTGCCTCAAGGTTCTATCATAATATTATAGAATATTTATTGCTGAAATGCTTGCCCCTGGGAAGAAAAGGTAGCAATTTTTGGGAGGGTTTTTTAAAAATGAGGATTAACAGAGTGACCTTTGACAATTACTGCTAATGGATTAGGGTCAGGGACAGCTCCGTGCTCACAGACCTTAAAAATATTGTCATCTATCTTTCTCCCTGAATGGAATGTTCATCTTGCCAGTTCCTAGAGTTAATTAGATTGTTAACTCTGTCTATTTATAGCAGCAAACCCTTCACTGGCGTGTACCAAATGCTGATTATTAATCAGGGGCTTCTACTGACTCAGGGCGGAACAAAATGTAATTATTCAAATTAGATTTAGGCCAAGGTCCAATGACCTCACTGGCAACATCTTGATTTTGCAAGCACTAGTTTCTGTAGGCTACATCTCTGGATGATGTAGAGATTCCAATCTTCAGGATCCTTGGGGTTAATAGTGATATTGAGTTTAGGCACCTCCCAGCATCCTTATAAGGACTGCATTCTCTGCTATATTTGTACCTATGCACCTGCCAGCTCATGACTCAAAATCAACCTTACCCAGTAAATCATTACACAAAGTAGTTCTGGATGTAGAATTTTAATAGCAAATCAATGAAAGTTAATTTTCATAGATGCTATTAGGGAGGGTGCTTACCAAGCCTGTCTCCTATCATAGATCACATTATTTTATACTTTGGGAGAAAAGCTAAATTCTTATGTAGGTGATTAAAAAAAAAAAAAAAGGACAGATGGAATGGCCCAACCCTCTTCTATTATATTTGACAGATTGTCTTCCCTAACATTTACCATGTAGGCCTTTAGTGGGAAATAAGAATACCCTCAGGGTAAGCAGGTGGTGGAAGAGAACTCGAGAGCAGCTCTCCGGGGGACTAGCATTTGCTTGGCTTGGGTTTCCTTCAAGCTCTAACTGAGGAGTCACATGACCCAGCCTGTGCTATCCCTCCTGGCCCTCTGTCCCTTGGGTTAGACATTTGTGACTCTAAGTTTCTGTCAATTTTGGGCCTTACGGCTTTTTGAATGAAAGTGTGCCGACCAAGTAAAAATGAACTTTCCTTTTCTTCGGTAAAAACAGGTATTTGGTACTTGACGGTAGTTCCATTTTCATGTGTTGCCCTAAGAAACATGGAAAGTTCTTTTAACTTCTTGGTGCAGTGATGAGAGGCATGTTTTCTTTTAATATATTATTTTTTTAAAAGTTGATATATACTTCATATAAAGTGGGATTCATCATTTCACGGCCTACACTTCAGTGGTTTTTAGGATATTCATTAGGTTGCGCAACCATCAATGCTATCTGATTCCAGAACATTTCTGTCCCCTTCAGAAGAAACCTCATGCCTATTAGCAGCTAGTCCCAAACGTCCCCTCCCTTCATTTCCTAGTAACCACAAATCTACTTTCTGTCTCTATGGACTTGCCTATTCTACTCATCTCATGTAAATGCAATCCTGCACTATATGGCCTTTCGAGTCTGCTTCTTTCACTCAGCATAATGCTTTCAAAGTTCATCCATGTTGGAGCGTGTCAAAGTATTTCATTACTTTTTACAGCTACATAATGTTCTAGTTTATGAATATACTACATTTTATTTAGCCATCTGTCTGCTGATGGATATTTGGGTTGTTTCTACTTTTTGGCTATTATCAATACTACTGCTTCAAACATTTGTGTGCAAGTTTTAGTGGAAACATATGCTTTCAGTTCTCTTGAATATATACCTAGAAGTAGAATTGCTGGGTCCTACAGAAATTCCATGTTGAACTTTTTGAGGAAGTGCCATACTGTTTTCCACAGTGGCTACTTCATTTCACATTCCTACCAGCAGTGTATGATGAAGTCCACTGCCTCTCAGTTTCAAATTTCTGGGAGAAGTACCTGGTTACTCCATCTCTACTTCAGGATGGGCTTCCTTTGGGGCAGATTTCCACTCTGCTCAATATGGCTCAGGATGAGGCAGGCGGTGGGACGGGAGTAGGTGGTCTCATGGTACGGCCATGCAGAGGTTCATTGTAGGACAGTTCTCAGAAAAGAAGGGGCAGGCTGGTACCTTTGACATTTCTCCTTTCCTATCTACTCCCCATGTCACCCCAGCACACCACCTTTAGAATCATCCTGAATCATGGAAGTGGGCAGTTGATGACAATTTATTGTTTTTTAAATGGAACTGAGCCTTGAACTTTTCTCTAAGACACAGCACAAAACTCTTAGTAGCTAGTGAAAGGTAACATGTTCACTTAGAATAGATATTTCTTATATCAAATCTGTGAGGCAAACGAAAACTCTAACCCTGTGTGGAGCTGTTAACCAATGTGTGCAATATCATGAAGTGAGTTAGCAACCATCCTGGAACTAGCGTTTGGAACCTTGGCGCTGCTGATTGGACTCCCAAGCTACTTGTGGGTTGAAACCATAATTATTGTCCTTCCTTGTTATTTTGGGACCCAAATCCCCATTCTTTATTCATGCCTTTGGGGAATTTGTAGACAAAATCTCACTTACACTTTCCAAAATGAGTTGCTTTATAAAAATCCCAGAATGCAGTGAAGCCCATCTGTTTCCTCTCCTACATTAACTTATTTGTTACAGTAAAACCCCAGAGAGATGTAGTTATAGGAAAGGAAACTGATTATGAGGAAAAGATTTTAGGGTCATTGAGATTTATTCCCCTTATACGCAAAGTCTGCGTAACGTGTGTAATAGCCTGAGATCACCTTGGCATAAGGCATGGCTCACGTTTGAGCAGATAATCATGCAAGCTGCACATGAGGGGAATAGTAAGCAAAGGTTTCCCACCACAGAAGTTTAACAATCAGGAGCTTAAGATATTGCAATGGAAATGAGGCTGGTCATGCAGCATTTTAACTGAGCGTTACTCTGGATCTTGTCTCCTTGTATTAAGACTCTCAAAAATTATTGATTTGGATCCAAATGGGGAGATAGATTTAACATTTGCCTTGTTTTCTGTGAAAGTCAAAATAAATGTACACCATCAAACTTGAACTTGAGTTAGACTCTGTGTGTGTGTGTGTGTGTGTGTGTGTGTATGACATAGAGATATTAAATAGTAGATGTAGAAATCTGAATGTGGAAGGAAATAGTAATAGCTAGCAAGCTTTTCCCATAATTTTTATTTACTCCATTATTTATAATAATTTACAATCATTTTTCGTTTTATTTGGGGGGTTAAGGGGACAGGGATCTTCATTTCTATTTCCTAGATAAGGCTCTACCTGAAAGGTGGAGTTGGGTAACTGAGTCCCCATGGCATAGCTGTTCAAATGTTATATGAACCTGCTTCCCAGCTCACAGACTGTGGGCAGGGCTGCTTCTCCCTCACTCCTGCCTCTGAGAGGACCCCCAGACACAGTAGGTGACACTGATGGATGGTCCCCACCTGGCTCTTTATTGAAGTCCCGTATTCTACACAGAATGGGTGAGATAGTTGATGCCACAGTCAGGGTGGACAGCTAACAGGTCAATAGAAACTCAACCCCAAATCGCTGCTATAGCAGCTTATTATAGCTTTTGGCTTTGATGTACAGCTACAGCACTTTGTAATTCAGCAAATGCGATGCTGCAGGACTGCTCCATTAGGTGTAGCTGAAACTGGAAATCAGGTGATCTGGAGCCCAGTTCCAGCTGGAGCTCTGTGACCTTGGGAGGTTTTCTCAAGGCTTCTGAAACTGTTTTTTTAATCTGGTAGGGCAGTGGAATAGGTGTTAGACTTTCTTAAACAGGATCAAGTAGGATAATACATGTGAAAGCATTTTGAAATGAAAAAGCATTTTTAATACAACAAAGTTGGGCAGGTGGGAACTCCCCTGGGGACACGTCCCCTTCTAGGTTGGAAAAAGTGGGCAAAGAGAACTAATGTTCTTTTGAAACAGGTATCACCTATTTTTATCTCATGTAACCCCACTGAAGTAGGCATTATTCCCATTTTGCAGATGAGCTGACTGAGGCTCAGAGAAGATAGGTAACTTGCTCAAAGCTGCTCAGTGGGTTGGTACTCAGCAGAGGCAAGACTGGAGGGAGTGTGTCTGATTTCAGAGCTGTGTCTGAAGTATGTGTCCCTGCTTCACTGCTCCAGCCAGCACTTTGGCACTCCCTGGCTTTTGCCATTTTCCGGTTATATGACCTTGGGCAAGTTAATCCCTTTGAGCTAGTCCCTCATCTGTAAAAACAGAATGAATGCCACTCATCCTGCAGGCTCGTGTGAACATTAAATAAAATGAGTCTACCAACAGTCCCTGGTGAGGTATGGGCACAGAGAAGACGCTTCATCTCCCCACCTCCAGTCAGTCATCTGCCTCACCCCAGCTGCCCAGTCTACAGGGCTCCCAAAGTTCAACCTGTGCCTTGGGGCTTCCCTTCTCCCTTCAGTAGGAAGAATGAGAAAATGTCACTGCACATTATCTTTCCATTTTTACTGATTTTAGAAAATTTTTGAGAAACACCCTTAGATATTTTTTTTTAAAGATTTTATTTATTTATTTGACACAGAGAGACAGAGAGAGATCACAAGTAGGCAGAGAGGTAGGCAGAGAGAGGGGGAAGCAGGCTCCCCGCTGAGCAGGGAGCCCGATGCGGGCCTCGATCCCAGGACCCTGAGATCATGACCTGAGCCGAAAGCAGAGGCTTTAACCCACTGAGCCACCCAGGTGCCCACACCTTTAGATATTTTCTAAGCTAGGCACATAAGCATGTTCTCCGGAGGAAAGCTACTCTTTAGTTGAGGGATGGAGTGTGCCTTGAGTTGTTGCTTGGTAAACTATCAGGGTAGTTTTTGACATCATTGGCCATTGTATCTGTATTTCACTAATAGCTGAAAGCAATGGCACCAATCTTCTTCCTAGTGCCCATTTCTAATCTCATTTAAAATTTATCAGTAAAGGAATGTTGATAAATTTGTGAGATAACATTATTGTACTTTAAGACAGTAATTTAAGACAGTGATTTGCACATCTAAGTCTCCTTCTTTCCACTCAATTTCCATTTGAAATGACCAAAGAAATGTTAGAAAACATCCATAGCAGAGCTGGAAAGCAGAAAATGAAACAATCTGAGGCCAGAAACTTAAAGAAAATTTTGTAAGATACAGTTTATATAAAACTAGATTTAGGGTTTTCCTAAGACTCTTATTTTCTTAATTGTTTTTAAAAGCTTTGATGGGAGTTCAGTTTATCCTTCAAAATGATATGCGCAGTTCCTAATCCCCAGCCCCTACAAATGTGACCTTATTTGAAAAAAGGGTCTTTGTAGATGTGTTCAAACTAAGATGAAGTCTCAATGGACAAGGGTGGTCTCTAATCTAATGATTGGTGCATTTGTAAGAGGGATATTTGAAACAGAATATACAGGAAAGAAGGTCATGAAGTGTTGGAGGCAGAGATTGGAATGGTGCAGTTGTGAGCCAAGGAATGCCAAGGATTGCTGGCAACTGGCAGAAGCTAAAGAAAGGCAAGGAAGAATTCTTCCACAGAGCCTTCAGAGGAGGCATGGTCCTGTCAAAACCTTAATTGGACTTCTAGCCTTCAAGAACTGTGAGAGAATGAACTTCTATTATTTTAAGTCACCCAGTTTGTGACAATTTTTTACAATAGTCCTAGGAAATGAATACAAGCTTGATCGAAAACTTTAAAAGTGGATTTAGGAAAGTACTGACCCAGATGCAATTTAACACATATGAAGGAAAGATTCACCTGGAAAGTAAGTGGGTAGATTCCCTCAGCAGAGTCCCAGATAATCCCCAAACTCCCACCTGTAGGTGCTCAAGAAAATGTGGGTTATCCCTGAACCCTACAAATGACCTTGGAAAGTTGGATCTTGACTCTACCCTTGCTATGATCTCCCATGTCAAGTAAAAAAGAGGCATCATCAGACCAGGTTTATACTAAGGAAAGTTGTGCCAGTCAAAGAAGGGGCTGGCTTGGGGGACCACACCAAATACAGAAAAGCATCTACTAAGCACGATGGGCTAAGCAAATAAATTTTCTTGCATATGCACTTTCCTAACTTCTGGGTACAACTTGCCAATCTTGCAAAAATGAAGTGAAAACATGAAAATTTCCCTTCCTCCTTTGTCCGAAACTGAACAGTTTGAATAGAGATCTGTACAGTTTCTGATAGGCCATTTTTTAAATCCCTAGACAGGAAAAATGTAGATATTCATTTGTTAAATTCAAATTTTTGTTGAACACTTACTATGTGACAGGCATTATTCTAGGATGAAGGTTTCATTCAGAGGTTCGCATCATATGCAAAGATCTGGAGGCAAGACAAAAGAGAACCTGCTGCAATCAAGAAGCTGCAAGAATGAGAAAATAGGGACAAACCCATGGATCTGAGAAAGTATTCAACAATTATTCAAAGTATCCTAACAAGGGAGGCCAGTCAGAGCAATCAGGGGAAAGGATTCCTCTGAATGGACTTATTCCAAGAAATCAGAAAAAGAAAAGACTTGGGTGAATCACCAGTTCCTTTCAATATCTCAGTACAGGTTTAAAGAGGACACTCTATTTATGAAGACTGAACAATCTGAGGTTAGAAAGTATTGCCGTATGATCAGAAATATAATCCTTAAATTAAAATCTTAAATAAAGTTAGCATACTGAAAACTGAATCCTGCAGCAAATTAAATTGGTGAATTAAATGATTAGGTTGAGAAATTTTCCTAGAATGCAGAGGAAAATACTCAAATTTAATGATAAAGTGTGTAAAGGAAAGATATACATGGGGTAAATCCAACAAACCCAATATAGGTATAATAAAAATACCAAAAAGAGAGCAATTACAGAAATGGTAACAATAAGGAAATAGTAGGAGAAAAATACTAAAATAAAGAAATATTTGAGTTTTAGATGTAAAGGACCTACCAGGAATCAGGCAAAATTAGTGTATAGACTCCTACACTAGAACTCAATGCAGGTTCCTTCCTGCGCTCAGGAAAAACAACAAACTAACAAAACAAATTATCTAGAAAGAGAAAAAAGGGGGGAAATACTACTTTTCCATCACACTAATTGCTGGAAGACAGGGAATAACATATATAGACTTTTGAAGGAAAAGGTTATTGTCCAAGAATTTCTTATTTGATTTATGGGTGAAGGTAATAGAAAAATCTATTCTCAGACATTCAAGAACTCATAACATATTCCTCTTCCTGAGAAAAATTTCTTGAAGAAGTCCTATATCAATTAAAAAAAGTAAAAAATAAAAATAAGCAATTCAAATGGAAGGAAACCAGAGCATCCCAGAACTTCTTGCAAGAAATGAAACCAGTAAAATTTAGTACTAGTGTTTAAATAATTGCTGTTAACATATGAACTCTACCAAAGATATTAAAGATCATAATAATCTGGATCTAAAAAGATGGCTTATTTAGATAAAAACTTGGGAGTGTGAAGGAAGAAGGAGGAAATAAATAGAAGCTCTGCGAGTATATGAATTTTGTTTGATTTGTTTACTATTCTACCCGCAGGCTTAGAATAGTGCCTGGCATATTGTAGGTGCTTAACAAATGAATGAAAAGTCTGTGAAATGTCTATAATCAGTTAGAATTTGTAACTACCATGCATCAGAAATAAAAAGACTATTGGAGAGAAAGATGAAACAAAAACAGAACTTATGGCAATTTGAAGGAAATAAGAGCCAAATGCCCTTCCCCAAAAGATGTTCCATCTAACGAATAATCAGGAAAATTGCAAATTAAAATAGCAAGACATACCAATTCCCATCCATCAATCTAATTGCCAAAGATCAATATGTCGGTGACCATATGGGGAAACAGGAACTCTTTTAGTCAATTGGTAGGACTTGAAATTAGTAGTAATACTTTGGAGAATTTGGGAATATCAAGCAAAGTTAAAGATGTGCATACCCTATGATTCAGCAATTCCACTACTAGGTACATACCCTAAAGAAGTTCTTGTAAATGTGTCCCCATAAATAGTGAAAAGCTGGAAACAAATGTCCATCAAAAAGGAATAGATAAATGAACTGTGATTGATTCATACACTTGAATAATACGCATCAGATAGAATTCATGAACTACATTTGTGTTTTAACTAAATATCAAAAACTTAAAGTTAGTGAAAGAGCAAATTCCAGAATGGTATGTATAGCATGCTAGCATTTGTGTATATTTAACAAGCACTCAAAGCTACACCCACATTACTACAAATTGTGTATGCCTACATACACAGTAAGAAGCAAGAACTAAGTGGAAACACGCCAAATTCACAATAGTGATTACCTCTGGGGAAGAGGAGAAGGAGAGTTTTGAGATTGTGGACTGGAATAAAGGACTTCAATTTTATAATGTTTTTACTTCTTTTATTTGAAAAAATCTGAAGCAAAGTGACAGAACGTTAACATTTGTTAATTCTGAATAGTGGATACATGGTTTGTTATATTATTCTTGTACTTTATTTTTAAAACCTTTCACACTCCCCCAAAAGTGTAATAAATATCTAACCTCATGTCCTTACAACAATGATTCCATCAGAAGACTGATAAGTTTCTAGTCAGGGAGAGAGTGGATCTATGTAACTTCTATAATGATGAAAAAAGCAAAAGAAAGATTTACATGTGAGCTGTGTATGTGCACTGTTTTTTTTTTTCAGAGGATGTGACTCTATCCCTTACAAAAGTATTTGGAAATGTATGGCAGGAGACTTTGATTTGCACAGTAATTTGAATAGTGCTACTGGCATTAAGCACCTGGGGCCAAGGATGCTAATATCTTGCAATTTGCAGGTCTACACCTACACAAAAAGAATTGGCTGGCCCCAAATGCCAATTACATCCTTTTGGGAAATATTAAGTTAGAAATGACATCCTACTGAGAATAACAGATAATCTACAATTAGTAGTTTCAACAAATAGTTCTTTTTTTCTCTTTTGTAACAGGAGTCTGGAAGTTGCTGATATAAGTTCAGTTGCTCAAGGGTGTCAGGGCTCAGTGTACTCTGTTTCTTTTGTCTTTTCCCGATAGTTTCATAATGGCTGCAAAAGCTCCAGCCATCAGATCCACTGTCCAGACAGGAATTAAGAAGGGCTAGAGAAGGAAAGGGCAATCCCTGTACTAAATACCAAATACAGATATTTGGCAAACAACACTTGATCCCAAATCTTCAGTTTATTTCTATTTATGTCTCATGGTACCGCATGGGCTTGCTTGCTGCTGGAGAGCTTAGTTTTTGGGATTAGGAACCTCAAGAAGCTGCTCTCCATTCCTGGGAGAAAGACAAAGGGAGAAGGCAGATTTCCTGGTGTCACCTGGCAGAAGCTAGAAGCAGGACGGGCCCATTCAGCAGGGACTGGAGCCAGAGAGGAGCTGTAGTTATTGCCGAAAACAACACATGAGAGGCAGGGGGAGAGGAATCCCCTGCCTTATCTCTTTTTCCCATGGGGTTTCTACTGTTGGCCATACCCAGCTGGGAGCCAGCTAACAATCTGTAGGGGCCCCACTGTGAGGCAGAGCTGAGTAAGAGAAAGAGAAAAAAATCAGAGGGAAAACAGGTCCAGGACCAAACACACAGAGTCGAAATACAAGACATTCTTCTATGTTAAGTCAAGAAAGGAATAGACAGTAAAAGTAAATCAGGGCTGACAACATTAATATCAGATGGTGGAGAATTTAAAGGCTCAGCCATTAAATGAGAAGAAGGGTTTTCTTTTCTTTTCTTTTCTTTTCTTTCTTTCTTTCTTTCTTTCTTTCTTTCTTTCTTTCTTTCTTTCTTTCTTTCCTCCTTCCTTCCTTCCTTCCTTCCTTCCTTCCTTCCTTTTCTTTCTTTTTATTGCTGACAGGTGCAATCCATAACAAACATGAAGGAATCATTGAAACTAAGTGCTAAACAGCATGGCATCAAATATATTTATCAAACCTCTTAGAAATATAACAAGAGCCATAATCATAGAGGGAGACTTTAGTCCCTGTGATGGATGGAGCAGACGAAAGTGAATAAGCACCTTCAACAAGAGTTCATATTAAGACACATCGCAGCAGCCAAACCTGAAATCAGAGATAGTTGCAACTTTAAGTGCTTTTATTAATAAACAACAAAAAGGAAAATAAATGGATTCAATTATGGCTTCAACTCAAGAGAACATAAAAAACCAAATATAACTGTAGGAAAGCAAGAGAAAGGAATCAATAAAAACAAAAACCAGAAATCAATACATTTAAAAGAAAAGTGGAATCAATAGGGCCTATTTCAAAAAGAGTAAATTTCAAAAAGTAAAAGAGACAAACACTTGGACTTAACACACAAAAAGGTGAGAAAAGGTCCAAATACCTGGCATTAAGAATAAGAAAGTTAATACAACCCCCGATACAGAGATTAAGCACATTGTAAGAGCCATACTATATATGACTTAATCCTAACACATTTGACAATCTCAATGATAGGAATGTACAAACATTACAAAATTGAAAGAGGTCTTATTATGGTTTATGAAGCCCTTCAGTTATGCTCTGTCATGGAAACAGTAGTCTTCTGTATGACATCTATCACGACAGAATACTGAACTGTCTCCCCTACTAGACCATAAGCTTCCAGAGGTCACGGACTACATCTTATTTGATTTTGCATCTCCAGTATGTAGCTAAAGGGTACTCTGCAGATGCTTAGAAATATTTGTTGAAAATATTTCCTCCCTCCCTCCCTCCCTCCCTTTCTTTCTCTCCCTGCTCTTCCTTCCCTCTTTTCTTTCCTTCTTCAACACCCCATAGAGTAATCAAGAAGCAAGATCCATTTAGCTTAGAAAAAAAGAGCACCATATTTATGCCATTCTTTAGGTCCTTTTGATGGTCTAGCCCCTATAGACGCCGTGCCCTGTGAAGGAGGAGTGTGCAGGCTGACTCCTGTGTGGGGTCCACAGAGGGTTCCTCTGGAAGCAGCTCAGCTTATCAGGAGCTGCCCGGAGCTGGTGACTCAGAGAAGGGCCCAGCAGGCCCTAGCTGTTGCTAGGAAACCACGGTTCCCTGGTGGAACCCAGCACAACACTTGCAGGTTGTCCCTGATAACTCAGAGGAAACAAAATGCTGTCAGGAAAGGTAAAAGGAAAAACAAAAAAACTAAAATGAAGAAAGTAATTTTCCTTGCCCAGCACTGATGACATGTATCTATGGGGATCAAAGCCAAAAATAGTCAAAAGAGAGGTTGGCATCATTAACAGATTACTGTTTTTGCTCTTGCTACTTTTGACGTTGTTGCAATGTGCTACAAGAACATGGCCAAAAAGATGTCTGTTTTGTAGACAGCCTCAGAATTTTCTGGAACTTTGGCCATGAAAGTGTCTGGGGAAGTGATGAAGGGCTCTCCCCCTTCATCACTGTCCACATCCTGATGGGGACCTGTTCAGCTGCTTGGTCAGCCTGCTTTTGCAAGTGAATGCTTCCCTTGGCCTCCAGTATAGCTCTGCCCAACTGCAAGTCAGTGTTGTCCAGGGACACCCAGAGAGGAAACAGAAAGAGAGTAATAGAACCCTACAGCAGTGGTTTTCACAGTTGACTGTGTGTCAGAATAACCTAGAGGGTTTCTTAAACACAGATTCCTGGACCCTACTCCCAGACTTTCTGTTTCAGGAGCCCTGGGTGGGAGATGACAGTGTGTATTTCTATGAAGTTTCCAGGTGATGTTCATGCCGCAGGTCTAGAAACCACTTTGGGAAGCTCTGCCCTAGACTATTAAATCTTGCATGGAATTGTCAATTCATTTAACCGATGAAGAAATAGAGGTTCAAGGAAGTGCATTGGGTGGCCCAAGGTCACTTAGCTGCTGCCGGTGGGTTCAAACCCAGCCTTCCTGAATCAAACGCCAGTGCTTTCTCCACTACAGAATGCTCTCCAGGCAGTGTGCCTCTTTAAAAATTCTCCAAAAGACTCCAGATGGCCACCGACAGGGGTGGTCCTATCAAACGAATGCCAAGTAGCTAAATCCAACCCTGATAGCGACAGCTTTGAATATGAAGCCAGAGACGGTTTGCAAAAGCCTTTGTGTTCTTCGCAGCGTTGTCTCTCATCTTTCTAAATACTGCAGATAGAAAAGGAAGCATGGTGAGGAGGAGCAGACACAGCGAAGCAGGGTTCCGATACGTGTCCAAAGAGGCACACCTCCAGGGCCACGCTGCTGAACTAGTGCTGCTGCTGGGAAGCCCCATCGGCTTTGGACTCAGACATCTGCTTTGGTCCTCTTGCCTGCCCCCTCCTCCCTGTCCACACCCCCCCGCCTCAGTAGGTGCAGAGGTGACTTCGGAGATATATTTGAAACTTAAAAAAATACATTCTTTCCACTTTTGCTCGAATGTAGGTTTCATCATTCACTGAGGCTAATTGTAAGCTGCAGGATACACAAAAAAAATCAAGCAAATAATATGTATGAATAAGGCCTGGCTAAAGTAAAAGTAAGGTGAGTATAGAGTTTGTCTTTGGTCCCTCTGGTCTCCTTTTTGATGCTTGTGTGACTCTCCAGGGGCCCAACTCTTCCCTGCCCTTCTTGATTTCTAGTATAACTTTTAATTCTTCACTTGTTCTTTACCTTCAGCTAAACTTTGTTAAGGTGTGAGATGAAAGAGATTTAAGGGGTTATTGCTCATAGGTCTTTTAATTTAATAAAGAATGTTTGTAAAATAAACACCCTCCAGTGCTTGAAAAAATGAAGCTCTAATGATGAAATTTGGGGGGACCTGGGGGTAAGGGGGTGGGTCGCTAAGAACCAGGACCTTACCCAGAATTCTTTATAATGTACATCATAGGTGGCCACTAATTTGTCTCCTGCTAAGGCTAAGACTTACCTTGTGCATTGTCGACAATCCCAGCAGAGGTTCATGCCTTGTATTTGCAGTTCTGCTGTTATCCCAAGAACTTTGTGTCCACTGGATGGCATTCAGATAGAGCTGGTGGACAAATTCTTATTTCTACAGCTTAATGATGCTAAGAAAAAATGAATTGGAGAGTTCCTCCTTCTTGCCAGGATTTTAGCTTCATTCATATGGTCTCTGCTTCATGGGGTAAACTATGTTTGTGATTGCTACTGAGTGAATGCACAAAGAGAAGGCATTTTACTCGTGTGTAGCGCTATACAGTGTTGAATGTGCTTCATGTCCATTCTTTCCTTTTCCTCACTTCTTGACCTTGTAGAAATGATCATTTCCATTTTACCTGAGGAAAGAGATTTGAATATATCAGCTAGGGAGTAGGAGAGCTAGAACTTGAATCTAAACCTTTGATTTCTGATTCTAAACAGACCATATGTCCTTCCCCAAACAGTAAATTAGAGATGTATCATAGAAAACCAGTGGTCGGCTGACTGAGTGAGGAGAGAGGCCCTTGAAGGATTACTGCAGTTGGGAAGTGACTCTGGCCAACATATGAAGATGTTGAAAAGGGGAACATTATGGTGCCAGTCTTCCTTCTGGTGACCCCAGTGGATGTCATGATTTATGTGTCTTAAGTCCACAGTGGTGGGAGCTGACAATAACATAAGGGTGCCCTATGACTTTCAGGAAGGCAGGAGAGTAAGAAAATGTGGGTTGTGCTGGCAGAGAGGAAAGATGGTGCTAAAAATAGAGCAGGGGGTTCTCCCAATTACCTCTGAGATTCCGCTCATGCAGTCAAACTGAGTCCTGAGAAGGTGAGGAGGCTCCTTTAAAATCACATTTCAGTTGGGAATGCAAAATGACCATGGCCAAGTTGAAGAGCTTATGCTGACTGAGGTCCCCTAGGAATTATCTCTATGCTGTCTGCTCACTCATATTGTATACAAGTGTTACACAGAGTTGTATTTCATTAATATTGTTCTGGTATGGAGTGATTGTCTTATATTTTGGATGTTCCCAGGGGTGCTGAGAGAAGGAATTATGCTAACCAGCAATATTCCATACACTTAATCACTCCTGGGAAATAAATATAGCAGAAGTGTTGATTAAGGAGTTAAGAGAAGAGGGAGGGCATTTCAGATTGTGGATTAGAGGATTAGCAGACACAAAGGTACCAAGATGGAAATGAACTTAATCTGGGGGGAAGAATAAAAGCCCTTGCCTTGTCAAAGTGGAGAATCTGAGAATAGGAAGTAAGGTTGGGTGGATAACTTCAGGCTGGATTAGAGGGCTTGGTGCATCACACCGAAGAGGGTTTGATTATGGGCATCACGAAGTTTTTAAGAAAGTATCATTTTAAGATTATTCCAGCCATGCATAGGATGGTTTGGAGAAGGAAGAGCTCGTGGGCAGGAGAAAGGATATAAGGTTACTGGAGTGGTTTTTTTTATAGGAGGTAATATAGGACTGACCTTGCATGGAAATGGAGAGGAGGGACAGATATGAAAGACACTAAGATGAGTCCCTTTTCCTTGCCAATGAGAAAGTCAATTGTTTGCTGAACATAGTGTCCCTACTGGGATCGTGTGGGCAAGAAGTGGGTTTCCTGCTATTCTCTTAACCTCACATCCTCGCGGCTTGTTTTCTCAGTGTGGTATCCTGTTGTCTTAATGGAGCTGTGGAGCTCTGCTCATTAAAACTGTGCAGCACATTACAAGTATCACTCATTTTAAGTAACTGATTTTATAGCATTTCAAACCTGCCAAGTTGATAAATTAGGCACTGTACTATTTTATACAATCTGGAGTCTCAGATTTAGGGAATCTTGAGAATTAGCAAATCTTGTGGCAAATGGCAGCACCTGCTGGCAAATATGATATTACAGGCTAACTCTAGTACACAATGTAATGGCCCAGGACAAGAGGAACAAAGAGAACAAAGCTGCTGGAGACGGAAGGGTTGAGGGATAGAATGCATAAGCTTGGGAGAAATTAAAATATTTCAGGGAAATACAAGGAAAGCAATAAGTGACAGGAAGATTACCCCAAAGTTGGAGGAAATGATCAGAGCATTTTTCAAGACCTAATATATATCTATCGCTAGTGAGGTGCTAGGACAATATAAATGTGATGGTATCACACAAGGTTTCTGACCTCATAGGTGAGTCTACATTTAGAATGAGAAATTCCAAAGATCTAAATGCTGCAAAAACTTCTTTTAGGATAACATTGTAAACAGCACTCAGGAGTCTGATTACAGTCCCCCAAACTTCAACAACAATTATTTTGTATTAATGCATTTGAGAAATTGTTTTCTTATGAATTGTTCTCACTGTGAAAATAATTGTTAATATATTAGAAATTGGTGTGTAGATGAGGAGGAGGGATGTGGCTTCACTTTATAACCCTTGTTACTAGAATTCATGCATTCTATGAAGTCGAGTTTTCCAGACTCATACATGAAGATGATGACAAAAGTCTTTATAAGGTCTGGTCATAGATTTTCAGGGAGACTGGTGTGTAAGAAAACATATTTACCTCCCACCTTTTATTTGCAGAAATAATTTAAGACTACTTTAAGCAAAATGTTAGTTTAAAGAACTAACTCTTCCCTTAAAGAATCTGGTTGGGAAGATAGGAGAGGTGTAAAAATTAATGAATAATAAGAGATTATCTATCAGAAGTTAGTAAAAAGCATATTTCTGGAACATGAGTGCTGGGTCAGTATCCTGACCGTGCAGTTCCTTAGCTTGGCTCCTTGGGTAAGTTGCATAAGCTCTCAGTGTCTGATTTGTAAAACAGGATGATAATAATACCTGCCTCATAGGGTTGTTGTGAGTTTAAAATAGCTTAATATATGTAAAGCACTATATAGAGCCTGGCATTAGTAAGCACTATATGTGTTAGCTACTTTTATTATGGAAAGTGGTAAATGAGTGACATACTCAGTAATCTCTGCAGGAGCTAGCTATAAGTCCTTTTGGGAAATAGTGATAAAAATAAAGAAATAGTGTTGAGAAGAAAAAAAAAACACAGAAGGATGAACTGGGGAGGCCTCCTGGGAGGGTGGTGGTAGTTCATGCAACCTGAGTTTTTTAAAAGAACTAGGATTTATATGAGAGAAGAGGCAGACAGAATGGCCAGAATAATAGTGGATGTGGCCTGTTACAGAATAATACTGGAAGAGAGACTGGTCTGATTGAAGCAGTGTGGGCCCAGAGGGAAGTATTTGAAGCCCTCTGTTGGGATGATCATGGAGGCTAGTCATTCAAGGCTGAGAAGTTAGAACTTTGCTCTGAAGACTTGGGAGCCACAGATGAGGTTTGCATGGGGGAACGTGGCCATTAGAAAAAATAATCTGTGCTGCAAGGGTGAAGGATGCCGCAAGGCCACAAGTCTGGACAGGAGTTGTAGAGGATGAAAATAATTTTCCCTCTACCTTTTTGAGTTCCTAGCTGAGATGCCTGCAGATTGACAAAAGAAACTCGGATAGTTTATTAACATGTAGACCTCATATACACATGAGAGATACCCAGGAAAACGGAATAACTCTCTGAGGTGGCTTAGAATTCAGGATTACACACCATCTTAGTAGGGAAAGGCATTGGGGAGGGGGTGGGTTATGTAGGCCTCTTAGGGGAGAGTAAAGGGAGATGAATGGGTCCTTAGAAGCACAGATGGGAAGTATGGTGGTTTGTGACAAAATTTGTCTGGGTGTGGTGTTGACCTCTAGTCTCACCTCCTATGATAAAAGTCCATCTTCTCTGGTGGCTGAGACTCTTGGGGAGGGGACCGATGATAAATGAGTTCCTTTTGGAAGATGACAGGAGTTCAGAGTCAGCCTCTCTTTGCATTTGCTGGTTTTTAAGTGCCTGTAGCTCAAAATAAGCAACATACCAAAGTGGCAGATTTAGACTGGTGTTTTCTGCTACTCTTCAGGGTCAAGGCAATGTGGGACCAGAAGTACAACAATAAGAGTTTGGACAAGGGGAAGGCAGATAGAAGGATGATGAGAGGGACCTCACTAAGGAAGACATGATGACACTGAAGGTAGGGGCCAAGGGAAGGGCTGGGGGAGATCCTACTCTTCGAAGCCAGAGACACTGGGATAGTTGAGGTATCAAGTTCTCTTAGGAGGAGGCTGGGGGTGCTGTAAATGATATTCTAGACATGCTGAGGTTGAGATGGCAGGAAACAATGAAACTCATAATAATGTCTGTGGCAGTTTATATCATGACAAATATCCTTAGCAGTCCTAGGTTAGAAAGTTTCTTTGAGTGTGGGAGTAGATCCCTAGACAGAAATCCAAATAATTTTCTCAACTTTTCATTTGTAGTACATGTGATGTCCTTATAGGACTAGTGATTTCACTGCTCTTAGGCTGAATCTGGGTAGCATTTGTCTGTAAAGTTTTCATCATTATCAGCACTAAGTGTGGCCCATGAACCCTGGATAATTCACATTCAGCCTTTTGTGCCGACTTTCTGCCTAAGGACCCATTGTCTCTCCTTATAATTTAGCATTAATATTAAAGATGACTGCTAGAGCAGAAAACCATATCAGCAGGCAGAGTCAGATCTGCTCCTTTAGGAGCTCTCAGTTTACCCAAATGTGAAGGTCAGGAGGCGCTTCTGTCCTCCAGGTGAAGTCTGGTAAGTGATGAGAAGAACCCCTTTCCTCAAGTGAAAGGCCGATGCCATTAGGGGTGGTTCACTCTTTGCAACCTCATTTAGCAGCACACTAAACAGTGGTTCATTAAACTGTAAGCACCTGCGTAGTGGCACCAGAGGCTTCTGCGGGCACTGGGCTGAGAGGGTGGCTTCACTTTCGAGTTGAGGACATTTAGAGCTCTGTAGGAAGAACAGACAGGGTAGCAAGTGCAGTGAAACTGAACGTGGCCAGATTTGCCCTAACATTGAATTAATGCTCTAGGCTCCGAGATTCAGAAATAGTAACGACATTACACATAAAACAAGATGGGGTAAATTTTGCAGGGGATCATTTGTTTTCCCATTTCAAGGCTTGAATGGTCAGATGTAATAGGGAGAGGAAGCAAAGTAGAAATAAAAATTGTAATCTATAGCTTGGTCCAGCTGCCAAATTGTGCTTAGGTGTATCTTGATACGTCTTTAAGTTTTAATCCCAATTTTCTTTTTTTCTCTATGGCCTTGTGAATGGGTTCAAAATTATCTTAAGGTTATGAGATTTCTCCTGTGTGTAATCTGCTCTCTAGTTCTCCTTCAACTCAGAAGCAGCAATGCCCCCAGTGGCAGTGAACACAAATAGTTCAATATGCTTTGAGTCATCGTTTCCATTTTTATAACTTTCGCTTGTTTTATAGTCTAATTTTAGGCCTGACTTATTTTTTCCTCTTAATGCTATATTAATAAAATTCACAATGTCTCGAACATAGCAAAGAGTCCAATGTTCATTGAATGACTGTTTCATAATCATAGTGTGCATGGAAGAGCTCGGCAAATCCTGCTTTGGTGATGCTATTGCACAAGCAGTATAGACATAAAAGGAAGGCACACCTGGATTCCAATTCTAGGTCACTATAGGCAGGTTATTTGAACTATCCATATTCCAGTTTTCTCATCTGCTAAATGGGAATGTATGACCTTCACAGAATCACTGCAAAGAATGAAAAGATAACATATAAAAAGTGCCTGGCAGAATTCTGAGCATATAAATGAGCCCTTATAAAGTAGCAAAGAAATTAACGACTCCAGTGCAAAATTTCCTAAGACAAGGACGGCTTCCCAGATACAGTGAAGTTTCTGAAGTGTCATGTAAAGGACCTAACATCCATCAGGGATGTGTTAAAATCCTCTCTTTCTGTACACATTTTCTGATGGCCGGATTTGTGCTGGAAGGGAACTTGGATATCTCCTAAAATGATTTTAAAATTTTCCTAAAGTTACATTGAAAGGGATTTACTCTCTGCTTTTAATAATATCAACCAAGAACAAAAATGGATCCTATAAGACCATCCTTCGGATTGCTTCAAATGATGAATAAACATAAAAAGAAAGCGTGAAGTGAGCTGTCTGAAAACTTCGTCTCTCAGAGTTTGCAGACAATACTGGGGTATCATGGCCTGAAGACTAGACTACTGCCTCCCTGGGAGCCTCCAGGGATATTCATGTTCTCCTGGACTCCTCAGACCATTTGTGGACACCTCTACTGATTATGAGGAAAGACCATGTCATGGATCTATTTTTGTTTTAAGGCTTGATTAATTTTTCTTCACTTCATAGTGAAGTAGAATTATTTCTGGGAAAGAAGAAGTGGAGCTTCATGCTAGTAGACAATTTGGACTTTCATATTAATTATCCATAACTCAAGAAATCAGAGAAGAGAGATAGGCTCAGAATTAATAAACAAACCACTTGATAAATCAGGTAAAAATGGAAGCCCACAGGTTTTTGATCAAATGTTCTCTAAACTTGATGTTAGCGGTGGAAACTGAGCCTGTGGTTTTCAGGGAGACTGACTCAGCGGTCTTCAGAGCCAGCAGGTACATCCAAAATGCTATCGCTTACTTGCCTCCCCCATTTTTTCAAGCCATGGCTTACTTCTCAGCCACACCCTTTCTTGGCCCTTCAATCTTAACTCACTTCCTATTGCCTCTCGGAGGGAGAAATTTACTATATCACAACATTAAACATACCCACTGAAAGCTGCCTTATCAGGTAACCGTCCTAAGTTTTAGGACAAATTACCTTCCTTGTAACAGGCTACTGGAACATCTATTTTCTGGCTGCAACTTAGAGCTCCTGGAGAGGGTCATGAGAGGGGATCTGATTCACTTGTGACTTTACTCACATATGACAATGGGGAGCCCCTGCAGATGGCAGCAGCACTTCAAATTTCGCCGGCCAGGAAGAGCCTGTGTTTCACACAACCAGAAACCAAAAGACGCTGGGAGAATCCTTATTGTGGTCCCTGTGCCCCCACCATTTCCAGCCACTATTCCAGATTCCAACTTTACCTCTTCAAATCCTGCCCAGCATAGAGCATGGACAGAAGGAAGTGAAGCCCAAGAAACGTCCATCTAATCCTCTTTATCAAAGAAGAAAGGAATGCAAAATCCTTTCAGCAACCCCAGCCCCTCCATTTCCCTTTCAAACGTGGGTTCTTTCTCCAACTTGAGTGTGAAACTGAAGGAAAAGAAATGGACGTTATAGGTCAGATGCTGATTTTTTCTTAAATGATATTCTTCTCCTCTGGCTAGTTAGACTATTAGATAAGGAATGAGCAAACTGTTCCTTTTGCTTTCTATTGCTAGAAAGGCCCGTTAAAGAAAATTAATGTTTATTCTGTAATTTCTCAGAGCTATGTGCCATGCCTGCACATAAAAGATGTCCATAAATATGAATCTGAGTCTTTCACAGCTGATTTGAAAAGCTGTATCATTTATATAATTTTCTTTGTGAGTTGAAAACACAAAACATGTCTAGGCTGATCATCACATTAACGCGGGCAGTTATTTCTAACTTAGATTTTTAAATTACAGAGGCAATACAATCTTATATAAGAAGTCCAACAATTGAGAAATATATATAGAAAAAGTTAATAATCCCCTCTGCCCTATCCTACTTCCTGAGGTAACTGTTAAATATGCTCATAAAAATACCAAAAATACCAAAAAGGTAGGACCTTATCATATACATTACTACAACTTTCTTGGATCAATAGATAGTTTGAAGTCTTATATAATAGCTGTACAGTATTCCACGGAAGGGATGTAACACAATTTATTCAGCCATAGTTCTTGTGATGGACATTTGTGGTATTTCCAGTTTTGTCATCACCACAAACAATGCTGAAATTTCACATACAACCTTATATACTGACTTTGTTTTTCTGTAGTCCAGAGTACTCAAAGTGGAAAATTATAGAGTTTTGTGTACTGTAAATTTTTAGTGAATGCGGCCACATTACCTTCTAAGGAGGGTATAACAATAGTTGGTTGTTTGTTGGCCTAGTTCCTTGCCAGCACTTGATGTTACCAATTTTTATATTTTTGTTTGCCAATCTGCTGGATAGAAAATGGTATCTTTCTTGAATTTGCATTTCCCTGGCAAGATTGTGTAGCATAATGTCTAAAGGCATGGACTAGAGTCCAAGTGCCTGGCTGTGGTGTGTACTACCTGTGTGAGTTTTGTAAGTTACAGAACTTCTCTGTGACACAGTTTCATTGTTCCCATTGAACTTGAAAAAATAACAATACCTGCCAAATAAGATTATTGTTGGGATTAACTGAGCTAATATTTGTAAAAGTTTTATAATGGCTCCTGATGCTTAGAGCAGTGCCTGACACATAATAAACACTATGTGAGTTAAATGCTAGTGATACTGAACATCCTTTTATAGTTTAGTAACCATTTGCATTTTTTCTTTTTTTTTATCCTTTTATAGTTTAGTAACCATTTGCAATTTTTAGTGTAAAAAAGTGGATGGATTTCTTTTTTTCACTTTTGAAATCAGATCATCCCCATGGAAAAGCACAGCAATCCCTACCCCATATCCCTTCTCCAAGAAATCTCTCTTCTACTGCTTGGAAATGCCAGATGCTAGATGCTAAGAAGAATTTTACTGGAATTTTTATTTATTTATTTTGAGAGAGAGCAAGTGAGCGGGGAGTGGGGTGAGAGGGGCAGAGGGGAGGGAGAAAGAAAAACTTAAGCAGACTCCATGCTGAGTGCAGAGCCCAACGTGGGGCTTGATCCTGAGATCATGACCTGAGCGGAAATCAAGGGTTGGGTGCTTAACCAATTGAGCCACCAGGTGCCCCTGGGATGTCTGAATTAGAAGGAAAATAGAAAAGTTTTGAAAAATAGACAAAAAATTTTCTAAATACAAGAACATTCCAGGATCAACCCCTCCTAAAATAAAAGGTAATTTAAACTTTTCTTTTCTAAAAGGTGGAACCTCAGATTACTTGGATAGAAATGTAAATCCATTAGGGCTTTTCAGAGAGAGAGAGAGAGAGCGACAGAGGAAAGAGAGAGACAGAGAGAGAGAGAGAAAGGCATTTGGAAAGCAACTTAATTGCCAAAGGTACAATTTTACAAATGAAAAATTGTCATTTGATATCTTGGATTTCAGAATAGCTCAGCCTTTCTTGCTGAGATTACTAACCACATAACTCTTCTCAATTGGTTATTTTTCACTTGAATTTGTCCTCTACAGGGAATCTTGTATTATTTATCAGTCATATAAATGTAAAACCACCCAGCGTCAGCTTGCTTAAATGTCAGAGACAACTATTTCTTGTGTTCTTCCTCTCAGTTTCGTCTGGCAACATGCTCTCTTTATGTTTTCTCTACATCATCAGTGTGATGGAAAGATGTTCTTTCATCAGGTCTTGGTTTTAGTCTGTTTTGCTTAAATTCATCTGAACAGTTTTATTCCACTTCGGAATTATTGGGGGGTGGGAGGGAGGGCCAGTGGGGTGGCAAGAGGGAGGAAGAAGGAAGGAGACTTTCCGAACCACGTTCATTGGCATCCTGTGCACTCTACTTCGGCAACAACAAACTGACTTCTATTGAACCTTAGAGACGATGGCAGGCAGTGAGGATGTTTATGGAAAAACACCCCTTCACAATCTCGACTTCAAACTTCCTCATATCCTACTGTCATTTTCTATTTTTCCAGTTCATTCCCTCCAGTCCTTGGACTCTAGTAGCTGTTCCACCTCACCTCTAGTCCATTGACCCCATCACCTTTGCACTGATCATTACCTCCCCTCATGTCTTCACTCATGCCTTAATTCCCTGTGTACATCTTCAGTTCCCCTCCCCCTTTCTGCCTCCATCACCCTACTCTGGATTAATTACCACAAACCTCAAGTGGGTTGTGTGGCCAGTCTTGTAGCATTTCCCCAAATTTGTTTCCTCTCTCCTAGACCATCATCTCATCCCTTCTCCTCTCCTCTCCAACCTCCAATGCCCATCCCTACTCCTCGCTCTCAGCTCATGACCTGGTTTCTTATTTCACTGAGAGGATACAAACGACCAGAAGAGAAATTCCACATGCTCTGACCAACCAAACTCATAACCTAGCTGACTCTGTGCTCACAAACCAACTCTTAACTGTTCTCTCAGTGGGCAAACTATCCGCATACGCCTTTGGGCAGCTGTGGCACGTAGGTGTGAGATTCCCCACATTCCCCACCCTTGCTCACTGAAGGACAGCACTTCTGCAATTTCGTATTCTCTCTTGCATGATCGGTCTCCTCCTCCTTGCTCCATCATTACCATTCACTCGTAAGTGTGCAATATTTCATTTAAAAATTTTTTAGTATAGGCATTAATCACAAGCTTTTGTAAACAAATTGCTGTCTGGTCATTTTAATGAGGGAAAACATTATGTGAAAAGGTACAAAACACGAAGCTGGCTCCTTTCCCTTAGTGAAGCATAAAACATTTTTTCAAAGCCCCAAATTAGTGACATAGTAAATAGACATTCTATAAAGTATGCAAAAGCAAACCTGTTAATTGTCATATTTAAAACTGGAAAGACTCCAAGATAGACCAAAAATAGGAGTTATTATCAGGTTTTTGTGGAAGAATTAATGAAATGAATGTTTATGGGCTACAAACTCCTAGTAAACTTGGCAAGTCCTCTAACTTTGATACAGGTAATGTTAAAATTAGTTTAGAAGTGGTATGGCTTAGACTCTCCCACTTCCAAGAAAGTACTGGGGAGATAATACACAATTCTTAAATGTGAGGCTGTTTAGAGCATTAATAAGTTGTGCACATACTGCCTAAGGAAGCTGAACACTTCTGTTTCTCCAAATGGTTGAACTGTATTTCTCAGCACTGAAAGGACTTCTCACCTGTGAGTATACAGAGGGTAGGTGGATGGTGCCAGATTGGCTCTGTCAGCCCAGGTCAGTAGATTCATTGGTGCCTCTCATCTCACACTGCAGGAGTTTCTGGTCCCGTGATTCCTGGAGACACCTGGCTGACCTGTAAATGGCTGCCCGCCCTGCTAGTGACTATCTTCTGTTGGACTTCTGGTCTCCCCCAGGTGCATCTTCATCTGGGTCACATCCTCTGCCCCTGTCACTGAAAACTCCAAGGACATGCCTGCCTTCTTGTGCTGGCTCTCTGAAGCCCTAAGCATCTCAGCAGTAGAAATATTTGCAATTTCAGTTCCATAATGCCTGTTTCTATCCAGAAACAAAATCTCTGATTGCTGGAAATAAGACAAACCATTGTTTCAGGTGTAGATTTTCTGGGAGTCATAAGCAGTAGCACCTTTGGTGCTCAGCCACACAGAGTCCACCCAAAACCCCCAGGGCAAAGGATTGACATGTAGAAGTATTTCCCACCCCAGAGATAGTCATATTTTACGGTGATAAAGTCAAACTTGATGTCACACTGAGCACACTTGGATATTCTTGGTCTAGGACCAACTGTGGCTCTTCCATACCAACCTGGGTGCCAAATCTCTGTGCCTGCATACCAGGCAAGTACAAGCTTCTCAGTGTCAAGTGCATGACCACTGTTAAAAAACAAAATTCAAGAGGTGCCTGGGTGGCTCAGTGGGCTAAGCATCTGACTCTTGATCTCAGCTCAGGTCTTGATCTCAGGATTGTGAATTCAACCCCCCCTCCCCCGGGTTGAGCTTCACACCAGATGTGGAACCTGCTTTAAACACATCCCCCCCCAAAACTCAACTGCATAAATTGAGGATCTCATTCGTTTATTAAATGATTAATGAATGGGACAACACCCCATCGAGCAAATAGAGGAGACCTCTGAGGAGTTGTACAAAATGGAAGGTTTTTATAAGAAGGATGGTGGGGCAAGAACATTATGAGCAAAAGAAAAGTGTTGTTTCAGGCAAGACCACCTTCCCACAGAAGGAAGGACAGAGGGTCTTATTATGCATATTTCCTTATCCTTCTTTGTGGGGGGAGGGGATGGAGAAGGCCCATGTAACAGATTACCTCACTGGTACTTACCAGAAAACTCCTGATTAGCACATTAAGACTTACATTTCTGGGGACAGGTAGAAGCTGCAATTAGGTACTATGTCCTGGTTTGGTGACAGCCTGACCCAAGTAATGCCACTTTGGGCCTGTGGTTTTCTTTTTTACTCCATTCTAAGGATAGGATGCCACTTCACTCACCTGTCATGGCTGCCAACAACTATCTTATCTATAAAAAATACCTCCTTGGACCCCAAATTACCCTCCAGCTGTTACCCACTTTTATACTCCCCATTACAGTAAAACTCAGAGTAATTGTGTATGTTCTTGTTCTCACTAGTTTATCTTCTCCCATATTTTCTGGAACCCACTCCAATCTGACATTCTCCCATGCCACCTCCATTGTCAAGTCCAGTGCTATTAGCTGCAACTGACAGCCTATCACTCTTTCCTTCTTATAACATTTTCTTCTCTTGGTTTCTAGAACACCATGCTTCCTGGTTTTCCTTCTAGTCCTTTCTCTGGATCCTGCTCCTCTTTCTGATCTCCAACATCGCAATTCCCCAGGGCTCAATCCCTGGGCCACTTTTCTCTCCTCTTTTCTTACTAACTTCTTATGTGATTTCATCCAGCCCCGCCCATAGGGATGACAGGTAAAATACAAGATTCCCAGTTATATTTGATTTCAGAGACACAAGCAATAATATTTAGTCCTGTAACTTTACTTTTTATATCTGGCAGTCTTACCCTAATGACCCCCAAATTTCTATCATTAGAAATATTTCTATCACCAAATCTTTCTCCTGTACTTTTTAAATGGTAAAACTGAACCTTGCATATTTAAGATTATGTATTTATTTGAAAGAGAAAAAGAGAGAGCATGCTCATGTATGTGCCAGTGGGGGGAGAGGCAGAGGGAGAGGGAGAGAGAAACTTAACCAGACTCCTCACTGAGTGCGAGTCCTACGTGAGGCCTGATCTCACCACCTGAGATCATAACTTGAGCCAAAGAGTGGGACACTTAACAACTGCATTACCCAGGTGTCCCCAATCTTGCATATTTAATAGCCCCAATATCTTCATTTAGATTTCTAACAGGTGGTTCAAACTTGCCATGTCCCAAACAAATCTTGATTCTCTTTCCTCCCATCAAATTTACTCCTCTTGTAGACTCCCTCCTCTCAGGCAATGGCATCACCATTCTTCCTGTTGATATACTTGTCTTTGACCCCGTTTTCTCACTTGCTGCACCCCTCATCCATTAGCAACCCCCAGAACGTAATCAGAATTCTCACTTCTGCCACCTGCAGTGCTACCGTGAAGATCCCAGCAGCCTCCCGATTGTTCTCCCTGCTTCAACCTCCGCTCCCCCACCATATACACTCCCCCGAGAAATTCGTTAGAAATATAAACCGGATCATACCACTCCTCTGCACTCCTATGAAAACCTATAATGTCTTCTCTTCTCTGAGTAGAGTGCAACATCCTTACCACCGCCTGCAAACTGCATACCAGCTGTCCCTCTGCACGTCTGTGACCTCACGGCCATCACCAGCACCCTTGCTCCTGTAACTGAAACAACAGGAGTTTGCTCCTCGGTGAGTCAGAAACCGCACCAGCTGTAGTCGTCGCACAAAGAAAACTTTATTTGCAGCAAATGAGGACATCATGGGGAAGGGCTTCCAAAGCCCTGACTCCCCTGAGCAAGGGTGGGTGGGTTCCTTTCATTTAGGGTTAAGATGACTATTTGGATAGGGAAGCCTCACGTGTGGTGGAGGGCAGGAAGTCGCACGTTCACCTCAGGGAACGTGCGGATACCCACAGTGCACGTTATGGAAATGAGGCTCCTCCAGGGCGGAGATTTTAGTGTTGTAATGAGGTGAAGGTAGTTGTGGGTCCTTCTAGAGGATGCGCCATGGCCCATCTGTGCAGGCGCGAGTCAGGGGTTAAGCTCCAAGTGGTCGGTGCGGCAGGCGGGCCGGGGGTCTTGTCAGCGCAGCGGCTTTTGCTGGAGGGGCTGTTTCGCTCTCCGTTGGCCTGAGTTAAGAGGAAAGCTGGAAAGAAGAGCTTGAGGAAAGATGTGGAAGAGAGGTCGGTGAGTACAAGCCGGGGGGCAGTAAAGCACCCTCTAGCCTCTCGGGTTTCCGGACTGTTCCCTCGGGCTGGGGTGCACCGCCCCCCCCCCGGGGGGGTATCTGAATGACTGGCTGCCTCCCCATGTTCCAGCCTCAGAGGCGATGTCACCTACCGAGAAAGGAATGACAACCACCCTGTTGGACTCCTTCTCTCTCCATCGTGCTCTTGGGGGGGCCAAGGGCAGCCTGCCCCCAAATGTGCCACTTTGGTGTGCTGGTTATTTTAGATAAAAGTTACTTAAGAGACAGCCTCTGCAAGGACACTCAGACCCTCTTCTGTCCTCCTGAAAGCAGGGCCTGCGTCTCTCCTGTGAAAGGCACCCTTTCTGTACCAGGAGGTAGACACTATCCCCGGAGAGGAGAAATTTACAGTACAGCAGAAGTCCTTGCTACTTTTTACTAATTTACTGCTCCAGCCCAAATTCTGTTGAGAATTCCTTATTCACTGACGCTCCCGAAGTTAAGGTTTTTTTGGTTTTGCTTTTGTTTTTTTGTTTGTTTTTTGTTGTTCTGTCAATTCCTCACAGATTTAATGTCTCTCTGCCTAAAGAGTATAAAAACTGTTCACTTTGGTTATTTTTTTAGGTCTCAATTTCATTACTGGACCACTGTGTGCACCTAATAAAACTTTAGCTTTTTCTCCTGTTAATCTGTCTCATGTAAATTCAATTCTTAGTCCAGCTGGATTACCTCGATGGTAGAGAATTTTTCCTTCCCTTCTCTCTGTTCCTTAAGCCTACTTTATTTTCCTTCTTACTACTTAGTACCACCCCTGACGTATTTGCTTATTATGTTTCCACCCCCTCCCACAACTGGAATGTAAACTCCATGAGAGCAGGGCCTTGATTTTGTCACTGCTGGGATAGTGCCCGTGACCATAATTGCCATCACTATGTGTTGAACAAATGATTGAGTCAATTAATGAAGAGAAGAGCTTTATATGGAGGTTGTGATGAAAGAAATCATTGTCTTTCTTTTTGTTCCATAGTTTAATCCCGCTTATCAGTTAGGCATCTCTCTTTTTGTTGGTCCAACTTTTCAGCTCTGTAAAATGTGTCTGTGGGAATAGCTGTTCCTTCCCCTGATAAATCACTAAAAACCTCCTACTTTTTTTAAAATAAGGATTCAAACAGAAGGGAGGGAGGCATCTTTCACTACAGTAATTTAAGGGATAAAAGATTAGGAAGCTTCAAATCAAAATTAAGTACAAAAAGTCGAGTATTTGTCCTCATAGCCTTTTCAGAACGTATACATGCCCCTGGAATGTTGCCTTGTCTTAGAATTTAGGTATTACTTTAGAGTTTACAAAGAGCTTTGCTTTCCTATCATCATCTCGGTTTCATAAGTGTGAAACTGAATCTTGGGATTATAAGGTAAATTCGAGGTGGAGGTGCCACGTGAGTCTGGGTTATCAGCTTCAGTTCAGCTCAGTAAAACAGAGATGGGGCCTTGGAAACTGGTCTTATCAGAATCACTTAAGTGATTGTGACTTGGGAAATGTGTCTTTCCCATAAAAATTATGGATAGAACTCAGGAAAGTGACACTGTCTAAAAAATTTTTGAGAATTTTCATAGAAAGATTGACAGAACCAATTCAAAAACACTTTTCTTGGCTTCCATTCGCTTATCTCTATCTATTAAACTAGAGTTTTCTTTATATTTTTTCCATATTTTTTGTTCAAGAGTGAACTTTTTTTTTTAATGGATTTCTCAATCTTTAGTGGGTTTTGAGACCTTAGAAGCCTATGATCCAGAATATGCTTGTCTTAGTCCTTTTTGGCTGCTGTAACAAAACGCCATAGAGTGAGTGGCTTATAAACAACAAACATTTATTTCTTACAGTTCTGGAGGGTGGGAAGTCCAAGATCAGGGTGCTAGTAGATTCGGTGTCTAGTGAGGCCTGACTTCTTAGTGCTGTGTCCTCACGTAGCAGAAGGGGCAAGGGAGTTCTCTGGAGCCTCTTTTATAAGGGCACTAATCCCATTCCTGAGAGCCCCACCTTCATGACCTAATCACCTCCCAAAGGCCCCACTTCCAAACACCATCACATTAGGTTCAACACATGAATTTGGGAGGGATACAGACATTCAGTATATAGCAACACTTACATTATTTTTTTTAAAGATGTAATTGTTGTTAAGTCAAAATTAAAAAAAAAATTACAATGAGGTACTTTGAAGATCCTGGAGGGTCCCAAGATCTTATTGTCAAATGTATTTATTTACTACTTCCTCCTTATGGTAGAACATAATTTAGTCTATTTGATAGGTTATTGGTTTGAAGCCCATTGTTAAATTTTTTATAAGTGGAAAAAGGGCTAACACTTTGCATGCTGATATCTTGTCTCCAATCTTTACCATGGAAAAAAAATGTCATCCTAAAGTCAGTTTTCAAACCAGACCTGCCATGTTTACTATTCCTGGCTGCTCTCATCCTTCTGGCTCTTCTAAGGAAAGAGCACAAGCAGCAAATATGATGTGAGCACCCTCTAAAATAGGCTGGTCAGAAATGTAAGGTGAAGTGGGAATCCAGCTTGCCCAAGACAATTTCTTTGGTGGCAACTGCTTCTTCCCCCCTCCTACATGACTTTAAATTTCAACCTGCAGGAAATGTTGGGGAGAAATGACCTGTTTAGGGCTTTTCAGAGAAGGAATAAGTGTTGATGGGGATAGTAGAGATCCAACAGCTAAGTAAACAGCAGGGTTTGGCTAGAGAAGAACTGAACAGATGTTTCTGCCAAGGCGGGGGAGACAAGTAGGATGTCTATGCAGAATCCTAGAAAAAATAGAGCTAAAGGGGAAGTGTTTCCAGGAAAAGACCTGTGGGGGTTCCAGGGTATTTCCTTTCTGGGGGGCGCGGTATTCAGGCAGGATATGGACAAGAGAATTTGCTTTAGTTCTCTTACTGACAGTAACAATCCTACTCCTCCATTGCCCAACAAAACTTCACTTGAATCTCTGTCCATTCTAGGGACCCCTGTGGGCGAGTGGTGGGAGCCAGAGGAATTGATTAGGTGTTGTATGAGTGACTGATAGATGGATAGAATCGAGGGAGTGCTTACACTAGAGGGCGTGGTGACTATCGTCCTGTCTGTAGTGATAATGAGGGTCAGAGAATTGTTGGGAGCACAGGGTGTCCAGAGAACTTCCTGCCTGTCCAGAGAGAGGCACAGTTTCTTTTTCTGTTTTGTTTTTCAGGCTGTAATAGGACATCAGCAAGGTTGTTCAAAATTTGCCCTTAACAGTGAAAAATATCTTAGACTTGTATAAAGTGTACTATATTCTAGGTACTACTCCACACATTTTCCATATATTCACTCATTCAATCCTTAGGACAGCCTATGGGGAGGCAATTTTATCATGCCTGTTTTACAGAGGGGGAAGCTGAGACACAGAGAGATTCAGTCACTTACCCCAAGGTCAAATAGCTAGAAATGGGCAAAGGTGAGATTGAACCCAGGTAGTCTGACTCCAGAGTCTATGGCCCTTTTAGCACATGACACAGGCTTACTGCCCATGTTTCAGGAGTGGCTGGTTGACCAGACAGCTATCCAAATATTCAGAGTCACTGATTGGAGTTAGGTGACAGAAATTGGGTGTGGTGGCAGTAGTGCATAGTGGGGAGAGAGCAGCGTGAATTAAGGAAATAAATACTTGGAGGTAATGGTAGGGTGGGTATTGGACCAGAAAGGAAGGAATCTGAATGGGGTGAAGGTACTCTTTGCATGCTACTTATGGGATCTCTGTGCAGATACACACAGAAATAACACAAAGAAATCACAGTTCGCTATTTGTAGTTTATTGTCTGATTTTCTTTAGGCCCAAAGTACACGAGTTAGTGCTCATTTTTATGGTTGCTGTGGAATTTCAGGTAGGAAATCTTTAATGGGTTACAATCAGAGTTCAAAATGGTTACATTTTGTACCTAGTTAAAATCACTGCAGGTTATTGTATGTTCTGATTTTAAAAAGGAATCAGGTGTTTTCAGTGTCCTCTGCCTGAGAAAAGAACAAGTTAGTCCCAGGTTATTTCTGGTTAGATCTTATGACATTATGTATCTTTCTGCCATTTGATAAGTTCCAAGATAAGAAACAGGAAAAATTATTGAGATCCTCTCATTTCAACAAAATACGTGTGTTATATGGTCAGTTTGTATCCATCTGGAAGCTTAGACTTCCAAATCAGGCCACCAGCCATGTTGTAACTCTAACATTTTCAAAACCAGTTTAGAATTAGTCAAGGCTAATTGTCTATGTGATTGAAACTAAGGACCAGACATGAAGCTTAATGCTTCTTCTTTTTTTAAAAATTATTATTTGCCCCAGGGGCACAGGTCTGTGAATCATCAGGCTTATACCTTTTGATGCTTCTTTATGGAAATGACAATTGCCTCCTCCTCCACTTCCTTCTCCTCTTTTCCTTCATCATCAACACCAGCAAACATTTGTATAGTGCTTTACAGTTGACAAATCATGACACGATGTTGAATTTGCTTTGCATTTTCTTCATTGTTTTCTACTTTCCATCGAAGGCTAATATGAAATTATTGAAAGTTGAAATTGTTCCTTTGTCTTTTAAAACTGGGACAGGGACATATACAGTTACCAACTCTTAACTTATCTAAAATAATTAAACAATGGTTAAAAATATAGCAATAATTAGGTCAGTTGACTTGGACAACTAAGATTTGGGTATGGTTTTTTATTATTAAAACAAATAAAGAACAAAACCAGGCTTTGTAAGATTCAGAGATAGAATAATTCCAAGTATGTAGTCTTTTTATATTAAATTATTTTATATCAGAAAATTCATCTTAGAAGTACCCAGAGCTGATTACAATAGTGAATAAAGAGAAAGATATAAGGAATTGAGTAATAAATTACTACAAATTTGGCCTGAAAATTTTTTTGGAATAAAGGACCTAGGTGATTAACAGCTGGGATTGGGAATATGCTGGCTATATACTTCATTTTCAGTCTTAAAGGTATATACTCGGATATTGTTTCTCGATTTGTTATGCTGGGCAGATACCTCTATGTGTCTCGTGTGCAAACTAGCATTCTCTGACCCGACTTCAAAGGAAGGTTACAGCTGAGGGCCAGCTTACAGGAATGCTTATGAAAACAGCCAAGAGCACAGTGCTGTGTAAATGCTAACCACCGATGATAATGATACAGAGTGGGAGTTTTGCTATATAGAGTTTGACCTCCAGGAAAGTCATTTTGTTTGTGGGTGTATGGGCAGGCATGCATGCAGTTGAGTTATCATAGAATATAGATTTAATAATTTTCAAGATGTGTTTTTATTTTACGAGTTTTTAGATATCAAGTCAGTAACATTCAAATTTGTAAAATGAAGGTATTTTTCTGCACAAACTTTTTTCTCCTGTTTCTGAACTTGGATATATAGATAGATGGAAACAGTTTTTCTTGTCATTAACCAACTTTAAAGGCAACTTCAGTTTAATAGGCTGTAGCTGAGTGCTCCCAGTCCAACCAGTCTCTCTCTGCTTGAGCGCAGGCAAGAGTAATTCACTCTCAGTGGGAAGCAGAAAGGGCTTGTACTATTTTCCTAAGAAACCAAAGTAAAAGCTGTGAGTCTGACAGGCAGTGACATCCCCCACCCCACGGCTGTGTAGCAAGTCTGTTGAGAACATTTCCCACTGTTGTCACTGAAGTGTGTGGATTTATTTCCTGGAGAGACTACTCCCTGGAACAGTTTTCCAGGTGTGACTCCCTCCCCCCAATAAGCTCTCATCCTAACTTCTTCGCTTTTAGCCCTTACTTCCTGGAAAAGGGTCAGAAACCCCAAGGAAGAGCAAGGCTACTTGTAGCCACGCCTTAATCATGTAGGAGCTGAGGATCCAGTTTCTGCATTTGAGAGAATACAGTTCTCACCTGAAACCTTATTGGACTCTCTGATTTTTGGTTCTCCCAAATTCTGCAACATTTGGTCTTGTTCTGTGAAAAATACTAGGAAACTGCACTGTAGAGAAGCATCCCATTTCTCAAATGCTTTTAAAATTAAGACAAGACTTGTCTGGCAAAGGCATCACGACACTTGACAATGTCCAAAACTGATTTCTAGTTTTCTGTTCTTATTGGAAAACACATCTGGGTTCATAACCTTGAGTCTATAAAAGTCATCTGTTGTGTCATGAAGATCTGTTAGGGAGAAACATTTCATCTATTGTTCCTTTCCACTTGGCACTTGGCCTTAGAGATGATGTGGAGAAAGCCAAGCATGAACTTTAATTGCAATACTGAGTTGACTATGAGTCTGTATCTAACCCCATCATTCATAGCACGCATTCTGCTTTGCAGGAAAATGCAATGGGAAGTTTGTCTGCCAGTCCTGGTTTTGTCCTTCCTCATGAATAGATGTAGACTCTGGCATTTCCTTTCTGCCTGTTTATCATCAATGACTAGGGCAAACTCCATCTGTTTACACCTAGCATTCAAAAGTACCTAAAACAAAGTGCAGTTCTTCCATTTCTTGGAGTACCCACTACAGGGAAGGCAGTCTTTTGGGTGCAGAGCTCTTTCTCCGGTAGTGTGGTAGGGAAAGCGAGAAAACATCTGTAAATACACATGCACGTACTTGCTCCCAAGGGCCTTTGTGTCTTTCCCCTCATTGATATCTCGGTGGTTTATCTCTTCTGAATGTAAGCCCACAGAACAGAGTTTGGATCAAGTTGCCGGCATTCAGGGTGTTCGTTACCTTTCACAAATAGTAGGAACTATAAATCTATTTTTGGTGCTAGTAAGAGTCTTACTAGGAAAAGAAGGAATAAAGAGGTAGAGATATTCTTAAGAGTCTCAAAAGGCCATAAAGCCCTCAGAGACCTTGATTTTCCTGGCATTTATCTTTTTCTCTCTTCCCCTTTTGGGTATTATTTGATTTACACCAATAAGCGGGACTGAAGACTATCTCCTGGGTGTGGATGGAAGACATGGTTTCTAACACAGACTGCATGGAGTTCCAGCTTTGATGAATGGATCTTTGATGAGTCTTTTGATCTCGCTCAATTTTTAGGGATCTGTTTGCAGACACCTGACAATGAGCACACTCAGCAGAAACAGCTTTCAGACTTCATTTCTCTCCCACCCAGGGAAGCCATCAACCATGCCCTTTTATCTCTTCCACTAAAGCCAGATTGTGTCTCTGGCTTGAACTTGCTGAGTAGTAGGGCTCTAAGCTTCCCCACTTTCTGCATTTGTACTCAAGTGAAGCAACTCTTGCTGGACTTTTGATGAAATTGACTGAAATGAGACCCAATTCCAAAACTCCTTAGAGGGCTATGGTGCCTGGGGAGATGTGAAAGGGGAGGAGTGGGCAGAGTTTCTAACAAAGCCTGGCTCTTATTCCCACCCACGTCTGTCTTTCCTAGGTTAACGCATCCTGGTGCTGAGCACAACCGAGACTTGGAGGGTGACGTGAACAACTAGGACACAGGACTGCCAGGCTGTGGACGGTGCAGATAAGATTAATAGCAGAAAAAGAGAAGTGACTAACTCTGAGGGTAAGGAAATAAGGGCTTGTCCTGAGGTTCAGAAATTAAGCCTATCTGCATGAAAATCATTTCTGGGTTAAATTGGAAGGGAAAATGAGCACAGATTTGGATATATTTGGGTATAGTATAAACTTCTTACTCAAAATAGTCTTTTCTGAACATCTTACTCATGCTGCTAAGTCACAGGACTTAATGATGATGGGGGAGTTGAGTTAGCAGGACATTTCCTGGAAAAGGAGCACACGCGATGATACGCTGTCAAATAAGGTGGTTTTTTTTTTTTTAAGAGTACATTGGGGACAATTTTTGATATCGGTGACAGAAGAAAGGTAACTTTTTAGCAGCCCAGAGCACTTGATGACTGTCTAAATGATACAGGGAATTTGCACCAAAG
Organism: Ailurus styani; assembly: GCA_002007465.1. Lineage (NCBI taxonomy): Eukaryota > Metazoa > Chordata > Mammalia > Carnivora > Ailuridae > Ailurus > Ailurus styani. The sequence goes on along the minus strand of LNAC01000027.1, from coordinate 2,542,177 downwards.
GTATGGAGAGAAATGAGTTTGCTCTGGAAAGGGTTGGCCAGGGAAAACTTTATGGAAAAGGTAATGATAATAACTATCAGGTTGCCTACTGTGGGCATTTCTTTCTACATCAACTATTTCCTGGACTTCTTGAAAGAGAGGTATGCTTACCTTCATTTTACAGATCATGAAACAGAGCATCAGAGAGGCAAAGTAATTTGTCTGAGGTTTTCCAGTTCATCACTGGTAGAGCCGGGGTCTGAACTGGGGCCTTTTGGAAAGGCCTTTGATCCTTTCTTTATGCCTCATTGCCTTCACTTGAGCCAGACCTGAAAGATGGATGTGATTTAGTTGTGAGATAGAGCAGTTTAGGACGAGCATTGGACCTAAGGGAGGAGAGTGGCCAAGGTGAGGGAAAGATGAGCGAACGCTGTTCCTTGCCCTGCACATTGTCAGTGGTAATGGAGAGTGGAAAGGAGACAAGCTTAATGTCCAGTTTAGATTCATGAGCCCTAGTCTCCTGACACCAAATAAAGTGTTCTTTTCATGGTGTTTTAATATATTTTATTCCATAGTTGGACCAAAAGCTAGTAGGTTTTAAAATGAAAAAGCATACCGCCTTGTGCTTGAATCTGTTAATATATTAAAGAAGCATGGGGAGGACAGTTTGAAACCCCAGGACACTATGTCCTTGAGGAGAGGTAGGGAGAGACTGAAGACAACAGTGTCTATTCCCTGGTTTTACTCCAGGGTGGGGTGTGTGTATTTGAATTGGTTACTGTGCATTGGGGCACAACTAGAGGCTCCCAGAGATACTTCCTGTCCTGTTTGGCTATGGGCCCACCGACTCTCCAAGGGCAGAACTAATTGTTTCAACTTTTTATCTTGTCATTGGCAAGGCTTACTATTATTTTCAATTACCCAACTCCTACACAGTTCATATCCCACTCTATTTCTCTCTCTGGAGGCACCCGGCTGGCCAAGCCAGGTTCTGGATGGAACCCACCATTGCAGAAAATACTTGAGATGACCCTGGCAGAGGTGAAATTTTGTCACACTGTCCAGGCTTGATATCTATCAGTCCTGTTCTGAATATAGGATTCATGAGCCTTTCTCATTCCTGAGCCCTTGCTTGCACGGGTTTCTTTTAACTCTGAATAACTGGTAGCTCTCACAAACTTTCCAGGTAGCTCCTGGAAAGGCATCTGCCTTCTGAGTCTTGTAGAACTCCTGGTCTGGGACCCTTCAGCGGACATCCGGACATCTGCTGTTTCTGCCTGTTCTGGATCCTTTCTTCTCCTGGTAATAACGACTCCTCCCACGCTGCAGGCAACTCTTACTGAGACTTCCAATTAAAATAGGTTCTCTTGGGGCACGTGGGTGGCTCAGTTGGCTCAGCGTCTGCCTTCAGCTCAGGTCATGATCCCGGGTCCTGGGATTGAGCCTTGAATTGAGCACCTGGCTCAGCAGGGAGACTGCTTCTCCTTCTCCCTCTGCCTCTCCCCCTGCTCATGCTCTCTCTCTCTTTGTAACTCTCTCTTTCAAATGAATAAATAAAATCTTTTAAAAAATTAAATAAAATAGGTTCTCTCTTAGCATGAATGCATGGGTGTACTTGTGTGTGTGTGCACATAGCGCATGAAAAGGTAGGCCAATCAGATACTTTCTTCAGGAATTTAGATTTTAAAATAGATTGACCCAAGAATGGGAAGTGATTGGAGGAGGGACCTGAGGTGACTGTCCCATAGCCTTGCTATTAAGATTGCCCCAGCTACTCTTATTTCTGACTGTTCTAAGGTCTATAGTTCAGCTTTTCTTTAATTTTTGTGAATTTGCCCATGTGCTTCCTCACATTTCTTTTTTATTGTTCAAATTAGCTTGAATCAGTTTCTGTTGTTTGCAACCAAAGAACTTTAATCAGCATAGATCCTTGGGGCACCTGGGTGACTCAACTGATTCAGTGTCCAACTCTTGATTTTGGCTCCTATCATGATCTCAGGGTCATGAGATTGAGCCCCACGTGTGGAGCCTGCTTAAGATTCTTTGTCTCCCTCTCTCTCTGCCCTTCCTCCCCTGCTTTCTCTTTCTCTCTCTCTCAAAAAAAAGTACAGATTCTTACTTATATGAAATTACAACTGCCAAGAGGGTCATGGTCAGTGAGATGACAAAGCCCTTTCTGTTTGAGTGCTAAGACTGCTCACTGAATGTTGGCATGAAATTGTACCTTTTGTGCTCACTTGAACCTGGATTGACAGCCTTTCCTATGTTCTGCCATTCTGGTTACTTTACCCAGGGCTGGCCTTCTTTGGACATTCCCTTCCCAGGACAGCTTCCTTAAGTTGCCTCTGGTCTACCACCTGCTTTGGCACTAACAAGTTTTTATTTTCCATCTCTGCTTGTTTCTCTAGAAGTCTCCTTTTTCTCTACAAAATCCATGGGATGCCGACACAGGGTTTCCATTCTTCTTTCCTGGAAACTCACTGTTTCAGGAACTCTTCCCTCCCAGGTCCTTAATTCCAGGCTATGAGGTGAGTTTGAGATTGGGACAGACCTGACTTAGCATCTCACTCCTACTACTTAATGTGTGACTTTATCTAATCTCTCTGAGCCTCTTTTATTTTTTAATTTATTTTTAATTTTTTTTAATAAATGCTTTTCATGGCTGTAGAAATTCAGTCTGCTGTCCATGTATTGGTATTGGTGTGTATTGAAGACAGAAGTTTCTGGGCAAAAGAGTGTGGATAACTTAGTGAAAACTGTTAGTCTCTTGGGAGAAATGACTCTGCATACATTCTAGGAATGGTAAATTTATTGGTGTCATTTTATATAGGAAATGTCACAAATAAAGAAACACAGACCCAGAGAAATTCAGTCACCTGACCAAAGACAGTTAGCCAATTAGTTACAAAATCATATCTGAAATTCGTCCCTTATAATTCTCTCTGAAAAGTACTATCCATGCTAACGGTTGTCCCGGATGCTTTGCCTGCATGTTCTTTGGTGTTTTTTTGTTTTTTTTTTTAAATTTAAAATTTTTCTTTTGTTTTTGTTCATCCATTAACTCTAGCGCCAAGTTCACTATAGAGGTGATTCCACATGAGATGGGAATGATAGTAAAGGCTTGCCTCCAGAGGGGAAGTGAGCTTTTTTCCCTGCATGAGAAATAGGACGGGGCCCTATTTGGTTTGGTTTACTGAGTCAAGAAAGTACAAGCTCTGTAGCTCAGAGTCTGGGCTCTCTCCAGTGATTTTTCAGGGCAACCCTGGTATTCGGGCTTCCATATCCAGCCAGCAGGGATGGTGCATGGGGTTGGCCCATGTTCCAGCAGGGAATGGACACCCACGAGGGAGATCTGGTCATGCCTGCCCTGAACCGTCGATTCAGCTGAGAGGTACACATCGCCCCAAAAGAGCTGAGCTGCTCTGCCAGCTCCTTATCGCTTACTAGTCCAGGCAGTCTTCCCGCGGGCAGGGGGAGGACTGCTGAGTTACATCAGACATAAATGAATCAATACAAACTAATTCCTTCACAAAAGAAAACCTAATTAGTCACATTGCTGTCCAAATCAACTGCTTCTCTCTCTCAGCAGCTGACACATTCCAATTCCTGCATACGACTTCATTCTAATTCCCATTAATGAAAACTACATATCTATTTTGTTATTGCCAAGTTCAAGCCTTGCCAAATTTGTTTTTTAAAATACAACCAATCATGAAAACTTCATTGTGGTCCTAGAGGGGTTTTCACAATTTAGGGAAAAATCAGGCTTTATGTTAGGAAACAGAATAAGTTCACAGCAGGTGATGATCTCTTCAGAGGTGAGTTCTCATTTGGCTGCCTTTGTAAGAGGGAGATGCAGACCTGGGAGATGACCCCACGGCACCCCCTGGAAGATGCTACAGCCCAACTCCAGCCTCTAGGAAGAATGAGCATTTCCCACAGGCCTTTCCTACTGATAGATGCTTTGTATCCCTGCAGGAGCCCCAAAGAAATCAAAGGCCACTTGTAAGGGAAACTCGATTTTTCATTCACTCATCATACATCATGCTTCCCAGTGACCCTGGCAGCCAAAGAGACTGCTGCCTTCTAGGGCCAATGCAGAACATCCATTACCACAACGACAAGTCAGATTCTGTGAGTGCAGATGAACTGTTGAGGTGGTATCGTGGGTAGTTGAGCATGCGTGGGTGAGTTTAGAGTCAGACTGCCTGGGTTCAAATCCTGGCCCTGCCGCTCACTAGCTGTTTGACCTTGGACAAGCTCCAAGTTTGCTTACCTGCAGAAATGGGGCTGCTACTGTATTTTCTTAGATTTAGGATGCCACCATTCTTTTATGTACAAGCTTGAAAAATTGCTGTTAATCAAACTATGACACAACAGTGATTGCAAAATTCACCCACTTTATTTATTTATTTATGAGAGAAAACGTGTGGCAGGGGCAGAGGGAGAGGGAAAAGATCTCAAGCAGACTCCCTGCTGAACACAGAACCAATGCGGCTCGATCTCAGGACTCTGAGATCAAGAGTCAGATGCTTAACTGAGTCACCGAGGTGCCCCCAAATTCACCCATTTTAGAGATGTTAAAATGTAAAAAAAAAAAAAAAAAGTTTTGAGGAAATAGGATAACACCTACTTCATGGTACTGATATGGGGGCTGGGATGATTCAGATAAATGCTGAGCATTTTGTCTATCATGCAGTAAGCCCTAATAAATGATTACTGCTATTTTACTACCAGAAGGTAGGAGTTTGGGTAATTTCAGCAAATCATTTAACACTCTGTGCTTTATTCTCTTCAGCTTTAAAATAATAGGTAGCTGTATGATCCTCCCACCCAGAATTAGAAGCATAAACTAATTAAAAAATATTTTTCAGGGCGCCTGGGTGGCTCAGTGGGTTAAAGCCGCTGCCTTCGGCTCAGGTCATGATCCCAGGGTCCTGGGATCGAGGCCCACATCGGGCTCTCTGCTCGGCAGGGAGCCTGCTTCCTCCTCTCTCCTCTCTCTCTGCCTGCCTCTCTGCCTACTTGTAATCTCTCTCTCTGTGTCAAATGAATAAATAAAAAAAAAANTAAATTAAAAAAAAATATTTTTCAGGCCTTAGCAGCTCTAAAAATGAAACACTATCAACTCCTTCTGCTATTTATCTTCTGTAAACTGATAAGGAAATATATTCTGTTTTTTTATGTATGTATTAATTTAGTTGGAGTTCCAAAGTCAATTTAAACTTTCAACTTGGAGTATTTATATTTCTATTGTAATTATTGAAAAAAAACTTTATATTTTTCTTTATCCTACTCAACATGACTCTTATTTTTCACAGATTGTTCTGTTTTACACCAAGAAGGTAAAAGTTACCTTAATATAAGATCTCCATGATGGACATACCTAAATAAATAATACCTGGTTGCAAAATTTTTCATATTTCTGAATTCCCAGAAATTTTAGAAGAGTGGTAAAATTGACTTTAGTATTATTGGTTCGGTGAGAAAGGAAGGTGCGTTCCAGATTATTGTCAATAATCACTAAACACAAAAGATATTTGTTTTGAAATATTTTTCAAATACTAGTCACATAGAGCCTTACTGTTGGGTTGCACTTGGAGTAGCAAGGAGCTAGACCAATAGGGTCAGCTGCTGTGTGAGAGAAGTTCAATATAATTCAACTTTCAGTTATCAAATCTTGGTATGAAGCAGCATGGTGTTAGGTACTGGAAATGCAAAGTTATTTAAGACAAAATTCTTGCCTTCCCAGAATTTATAGTTTGACAAGACAACACAGAGTGATAAATGTTATGAAAATGACATGGGAGTACCAAGGGAGCAGTGACTAACTCTGCCTGGCTAAACAAAGGAAGGCTTTAAAGGTTGTTTAATGGAAAGGTTGGGAAAGAGTATTGTCTGCCAAGAGAACAGTGTTTGCAAAAGCTATGGGTATGAAGAAGCATGGCTTTTATGTAGCTTTAGCATGACCATATTGCAATGCCCAGTGTGTGTGTGTGTTTGGGTGGCCAGTTGTGGTAGTGAGAAGCTGGCAAAGAAAGTTGAGATAAGATGGCATAGGCCTTTAAGGGGCTATATGAAGCAGTATCCCATAGGCCAAAGGTATAGGTTCAAGAAGGGTTTGGTGGCAGACTCAGTGGGCCATAATGACACATTGGCTTTAGGGTGCTGAGCATCACAGAGGAACTAGGAATGATTTCAGGTGTCGAACTTGGACTTCTGTGATCAGAGGGGTGGCATTCACTCATAAGGATCATAGGAGGGGCAGCTACCAGAGAACAAGCACTTGCTGAGACTTGGAAGACCTGCAGTTTGGTGTGAGCTTTTCAAAGACTACGGCTGAAAAGAATTAGATCAGGCTAGTGTATTACATAACACACTCCTCCCCTCCATGCCTTCTGTTCCTCATGTTTATGGAAGGAAGGTGGAGAAATAGACCAAGATGACCTAGGAGTCAGGGTACATGAGTTTAATTCCTGACTGACAGTTACTAGTTCTGTGATTTGGGGGCAAGTTCCCAAACCTGTGTTTCCTTATGTGGAAAATGAGAAGTAATAACAGCTATATCTGGCACATAGTAAGCCCTTGATAAATGTTCCTTGTTACCTTTCTTGTTCTTATTTTAGTATCTCTATTATAAAATTTGGGGTTTCCAAATGGATTCTTTGGCACTCTTGATAAGAGGAATGTTATTGTTATTATTTCTTAAAGATTTCTATTTATTTATTTGACAGAGAGAGAGATCACAAGTAGGCAGAGAGGGAGGCAGAGGGAGAAGGGGAAGCAGGCTCCCTGCTGAGCAGGGAGCCCAGTGTGGGGCTCGATCCCAGGACCCTGAGATCATGACCTGAGCCAAAGGCAGAGGCTTAACCCACTGAGCCACCCAGGCGCCCCAAGAGGAATGTTATGAATGGATACATTTATCCTTTAATTCCAGGCAGCATAGCATAGTGGTAAAGAGGAGGAACTCAGAACCAGAGTATGTATTCGTTCTATTTTTTAAAAGATTTTATTGATTTACTTGCCAGAGAGAGAGCACAAGCAGGGGGAGCAGAAGGCAGAGGGAGAAGCAGGCTCCTTATTGAGCAAGGACCCCCATGCGTGACCCAATCTCAGGACCCCGGGATCATGACCTGAGCCGAAGGCAGACACTTAACCAGTTGAGCCACCCAGGAGCCCCAGAACTGGGGCATTTAAAGCTGAGTCTGCATCTGCCACCCACTAGCTGGGTGACCTTGGGCAAGTTACTAACCTTTCTGAGCCTAGCTTTACTCATCTGTAAAAACAAAGGTAAGGAGAGCAGCTACTTTACAGGGTTGTGAGGATTCAATGAGCTAATATGTGTTAAGTGCTTTGATGAGTATCTGGCACATATTAATGCTTACATAAGAGTTTGTTATTATTACAATCATTTTAATTTTTAAATTGTCAACTGTTGGGATTGGGGTCTTCCATGGGAAAAGTAGCTGCTTTTCCAGGTCAGGGGCTTTGTTCAGACGACAGGGCAGTCCCTGGAGAGACAGTCCTGTGTTTAGTCAGGTTATCCTTGACACGTCCTGTAGGCCAGTGAAGCCGTGGGCCACGGCTAGCCTCCGAAATGGCTCCTCTGAATTAAATGGGATGTCTTTCTCCTCCAGATTCTGTGTGGGAGGCGTATGCATTTGGTTTGGTAATGAGTTTGCTTTTTGAGCCAAAGAAGGGAACAGAATAAAAGAAGAGAGAAGGCGTGAGAGGCAATCATAGAAACCTGGAGGCTCAGATCCTCCAAAATGGAAAAGGAGCCTGCATTTCTGCAGAAACAAGAGGGAAACAACTCACAATCTCAAAGCTCATTATGATTTAACTTTGAGATAGCACGGAATGACAGTAATGGGACTCCCGCAGCCTGTTTTAACTGTAGGCAGGACAAAGGACTGGAAATGGAGTGTATGGGTAGGAGAGTAAAGATAACCTCCTCGCTTACAGGTTGTGCATACATTAGTGCACGCATGTTCTGTTAAAAGCTACTAAATCTCTCTAAAGTGGGCATTTCCCTTTCTATGGCAAATGATTGAAAAATCTTTGTTGTGTATTTACTTGAGCAAATTTTCCGGAACCTTTTAAGATGCTCGCTCTGTTGTTAGAAGCCTGCATCCTCGTGATGGGTCACGTCAACAGAGAGGAGATAGTGATGAATTAGAGGGTGCATCGCCTGGCAGAGCCGAAAAGAGTAAAGTTTGAATTCATCTAATTTTTTTTTTCTGCAAAGGAGCATTTCTCTTTGTGTTAGAGTAGAGTAGAGTAGAATATTGAAAAGGTAGAAGAATCTGAGTGTCCTATTTTCCCGCTGAGTGACACTGTCATTTCCTTTGCTTTTCCATGTGTCTGTTATTATTGTGATCATCACTATGATCATCTTTCTTCAAATTTTCCCATCTGAGAAGTGAAAAATTTCCTCGGACTCATATTGTGGGACAGAATCTGGATGGAAGAGCTGGACGTTGGTGTTTGTCTAGATTAAATGCATAAATTGGGAACTTTGTAACTTGATCTTGAGTATTAGAGGAAGTCAGTATCCATTATTATTTAACTTAAATCTTTTAATATACATTGTCCTGAGAGGGGTTTTGAAGATTTGCTGTGGATCTGAAGAATTTTTAAGATTTCAAACCAACTGAATAGATTCATGAAAATGCGCTTCCAGATGGTATCAAGGGGTAATTGCACAATGACACAGCAGAACTTCGGGTCTGTAAATGTCATTCAGTCATATTTATTGTATTCAAATGAGGATATATAGCCCTCCTAAAAATGCAAAAGAAAGAAGAAGATGCTTTCCCCCCACTTGGGGCACTCACTCCATCTTTTGGCACCATGACTTTATACGTACAATAAGCAGAAGATGGTATAAATCAGGGGAGCGGGGTCTATGGCCCTTGCTGCTCTTCATGATCTTGGGCAAGTCACGTAAATCCTTATAGGCTGAAATTTCTTCGTGTGAAAAATGAGCAGGTTAGAAAAGATATTTTCTATATCCTTTCCAGCTCTAAGAGTGTATGGTTCTGAGTGAGTGCAATTTAACATGGTGTGAACAAAATGCTTTGTTCACTTACTCAGCAATACTAGGAGCATCCTAGAAGCTAAGTACTCGAATGGGGCTGTGGATGCAAAAGATAGGAACATTTGGTCCTGCTTTCAGGAGGCTCACAAACTCGCAATTACAATGCACTAAGCTCAGTGTGCTCTGCCTCTCCCTACCCCACCCCCAGACTAAACTGGTGGAGATCCAGAAGAGAGCAGGGTGAGCCCCAAGGTTGGGTGGGGCAGCCATCGGGCTGTGGTGGTGATATCTGTGATCCTCTCCGAAACAGAAGTCAAAGTTTATCAGGTAAAGAAGAGGGGAGGCTGCCTCTGACAAAAGGAGTAGCACTGACAAGGCACAGACCCTGTGCTCAAGGGTTAACTCAAGCATGCACATATCAATAGTGGAAAATAATGGAGACCAGAGGAATTATTAATGGAGACTTGATTGTGAAGACCCTTGAAAGTGTTGCTGAGATCTTTTGACTTTATCCCAAAGCTTTTGGGGAACCATGAAGAATAGGAGATGTGATCAGATTGCTTTCAGCAAGTTCACTTAGGTGGTTCTTTGGAGTCTGAATAGAGGGAGGAGGGAAGGGAGAGGAAGCTCTTTTGATGGTCCATGGGAACAATGATGAGAGCCACATGTGGGGCTGTGACAGTGGGAATAAGGAGGAAGGGACACATCTGAAAGAGGGCTCAGAGGCTGAATCAATAGAATCTATTCATTTTCTGAACAACTTTTTATTCAGTGCCTGCTGTGTGTTAGTCAGTATGAACCATGAAGAGAATATAAGCACTGTGGAAATGCTGATGGTGGAGTAGTCAGAGTGGGATGGAGGGAAGTGGTACTAGTTTAGGTGGGCTTCCTGGAAGAGGTGAGGTCTGATACAGGTTTCCAAGAAAGGAAAAGAGACACGAATTTGTAGAAAGAGGCAGGGGAATATTTTAAAGTCTAGCCAAGAGCTTCTGAGAAGGCTTCTAAGATGACCAGCAGGTCTGCTTGATTAGCAAAGAGAGTCTTCTGTGAATGTGGGAAAAAGATGGGGAGACAGGAGGCATATGGGTGAGAAGACTGAGCAGAAGAAACATCTAAAGGTGATGTGCTAAGCAACATGGAACCACTGTGGGTTTTTAGGAGAGGAGTTATGTAGCATAATAGAAAAAGAGATTGAATCAATGCTTGTAGACCTGGGTTAAGCCACTATTAGCAGGGTCAACATTCTAGTCAATGAAGGTCTCCAAAGCTCATGTTTGTGCAGTTAGAATGGGAGAAAAGAGGTGTTTAGATGGAAACCCAGCTAAGAGACAATGATGGTTAGTCAATCAAGAAATGCACATAAACCATAGACCAGACTTTATATAGACACTGGGGAACATGAGGAAAAAGAAATGGCAGTGAAATTGACTGCCTAGCCCACTGGACACCTGGAAGCAAGAGTATTGTTCAGAAAAAGCTGGATATTTGCCTTTACTTCCTGCCCTCCCATCTCACCTCTCTTCTACCTCTGGATGTGGCCTTGCTATGCTGAGTCTGGCTCAAGAACCAAAAGGAGGATGGGTACCCAGAAGTATTTTCTATCAAAGGCATGAACTGTTTGCATACATTCTTGAATAGTGATGCAAGTCCTAGGTATGAAGAGATTAGGCTTTGGCAGCCTCACCACACCCAGCCCCTCAGGTTCTCTAGGCACCGTAGGAAACTGCAAACAATGGCTTCCTCTGCTTCTGCTCTGGGTCACTGCCCCGAAGCTCCTGTCCGCATTCTGTCATTATTTTTTTTTCCTGAATTTTATGTATAATACCATCATTTATATAATTATTTGTCTTTATAAAATATTTTCCCTTTTTAAAAAGATTTATTTATTTTAGGCAGAGAGCGTGCATGTGTGCAGGCAGGGGGGAGGGGAAGAGAGAGAGGAAGGAGAGAATTTCAAGCAGACTCCACGCTGAGCGCAGAGCCCATTGCAGGGCTCGATCTCAGGATCTCACAACCCCGAGATCATTACCTGAGCTGAATGTAAGAGTTGGATGCTTAACCAACTGAGACACCCAGGCACCCCTTATTTTTCCATTTTTAAACTTTGTGTGAAGCAAGGCATCAGTACTACTTAAATCCTTGATAGCAAGTGGTTTAATTTTCTCTCTCTTTTTTTTTTTTAAATACACTCCATGCCCAGTGTAGAGCCCAATGTGAAGCTCAAACTCACAACCCTGAGACTTGAGCTGAGCTCACTAGTTGGACGCTTAACTGACTGAGCCACCCAGCCTCCTTGCAAGTGGTTTAATATTTTTGTTTATCACCTTTTACATATCTTTTACTGTGAGTTTCATAGCATTTCCTTAAAGTTCTCATGACCAATGAAATTTATTTGTTAATTTAGCTTATGTATTTAAAAGGAATTTACATGATAGTAATACTGTTTAAGAATAACACTAGTTATGATAATAATACAGTGATATGAAGCTGACCTCTTTCTGAAGTCTCCACTCTTACTCTTAACGATGGTAAATGAAATTGGCAATTGATCTTGACAACAATTGGTCTTGGCAGAGAAAGTCTCTTGAGAATTTCTCACTATGATTTTAGTTGCCAGAATGGAGTGAAAGAATGAGTCTCTAACTCTAGTAGGTATGTAATATTAAGACCGCTACCCTTAGCAGATAACCTTACAGATTAAGTGGACATGATTTCTCACTGCCAATTTAAACCTCACTGAATGATTTATCAGACTGTGCCTTCAATGGATTTATCATCTAATAGGAAGGTAGACAAACAAATATATTATGATATGACAAGTGGTCTTTATTTCTGTAGACTGGTAGGGTAGTGCTAGGAACCTGAAACAAAACAGTTGGCTCTGTTGAGTTAGGCTGTACCCTAATTTTAGGATCTTAACAGTTTCTTTCTGTTTCCTCCTAAAACTTTGTGTTGACTCCTGACAAGCGGAGATTCCCCAGTCACCCTGGAGACAGTGTTCTTCCAGGAGGCTGGACCTGAGATAAGAGAGGTGTGATTTTTCTTGCCCTCTCCAAAAGTAACCCTCGATTTTCCTGCCTAGAGTTTCACTGCCTCACCTGCTTATTGTTTTCTCATCTTTTTCTGTCCTGGCCCTTCTTGGCTGCTGGTCTGAGGAAAACTGATCGATGAAAATAACCTTTCTTTATCTTCTGTTGATGCTTGCCCAGAAGTCAAGTGCCAAGCCAGAGGCTGAAACCTTGGCTCTGTCATAAGTCAGATAGGAAAATTAAGGCAAGTCATTTATTCTTTTGGGCGTAATTGCTCACCAGTTAAAAAGGGACTAGCTGCCCTTCCTCAAAAGGCTAATATGAAGATGACATAACGCTTGGGAAGACATTTTTGCAAAATAGAGAATCACTAAATAAAATACACTATTTAATTATCAATCATTCTATAGCTTTTTCTAGCCTCCAGTGTCTGCTAGCCATTTTTAGTTTCATCAGCTGCCTTAAAGCATTTTCCTTAAATTCTTTCCATTTCAGTCACACTACTGGTAGGCAACCGTAATTCATGTTCTTGCTGAGGGACACCTGAAGTCAGCTTTCACTCTTAACCAGGTATCCAAAGCCAGATTTATATTTCTTTTTTAAAAAAGGGAAATGAAAGCCTCAAAGAAAGGTTGTCTGGCAACCGGATAAAAGAAGGAATTTCTTTCAGGCTTTCCAAGAAGACAGAATGGGAGTCTTGAAATATAAATTACTTTTTAATGGTGTCTCAAAAAGGTGTTATTCTCAACCATCTGCCTCTCTTACCCCCTTCCTGAATATGGCCTATACACTCAATGAAACCATTGTGTATCTTTAAATTGAATAAGAGTGGAGATATTTTAGGAGATGGAAGGAACCTTAGAGATTTCTTGGTTTATCCATCTATTTTCTGAAGTGGGAAAGTGGGATTTAGAATAGGTAAAAGATTTCCCCTTGATCTGTAGCTTTTCAGTGCTAAGACCAAACCCATGTTCCTCACTCTCAGCCCAGGGTTCTCACCCCTGGCCAGAGGTGAGATATGAGCCCAAATAACTGCACTTGGGGCAGCAAATGGCATGCTAAGTATGGTACTGAGTTTCCCCCGGCGGAAAGGGTAGCAGAAGAGTCAGAGATCCTGGGCCAGGTGGATATCACTGTCCAAGCGCATTTGGACTGAAGAACAAAAATGATGTTTGACATATTTACTTTGGAGGTAAAACACCTGCTGTGTTGAATTTGAACTTCGTCAGAAGGCTAATATGAAGATAAAAGAGACAATTGGTTGGTGTCCTTTCTTTGCTGTAGTGATTCTGATGTTTCTACCCTAGTGTAGGCTCTCCCTCATGATCTGCCCCAGTGGAAAGCCTGGTAGCCTTCCTGGAGTGTCAGGTTATAGAGAATGAGAGTCCCAGGAGGAGGGAGAACATCCTTCTGGTCAAATCCTCTGACCACGAGCTCCCCATGACTATCTAGCTGTCTTGGTGTTAACATAAATCACCCTCGTTTGGATTCTGTAAGCCAATGCCTGGGACTTAGAAAGAGTTGTTTCTCATGATCCCCCCTACCCTCTTCTTCTCCTAGAAATGAATTTCTGGTAAGTCCAGACGGAGTAGAGTCTCCCTGGGAAGCTTGGGTCTGCCTCCTCCTTTGCTTCTGCCTCTCTGTCCTACCTGGGTGGACATACCTGGGTATTCCTGGGTGACATACTAAGACTCTGAAATTGAGCATGAGGTCTCTCCCTGGAGCATGTGTCTAACTAGCCGCACTTCATGACTGGACACACAGGTCTAGGGCATAGGCTGGGCATGGCTGGAGCAGAGCTGGGGGTCTTCTGCAATGCCATGTCCTAAGCAGTGTGGGTCAGGGTCCCCAAACTCAGGAGGGGATGGCTGTGTGGCCAGAAGTGAAAAAATCTTTTCCGACTAGATTTAACCCAGAACAGAGCCTATCCATGAACGGTGATCTGAGCTCATAGTATCAGAGTCTGGCAGCCATTCATCTTGTCCAGCAGCTCTTCAACTTCAGAGTGAATCAGCATCACGTCCTTTGCAGGGCAAGACCCAGCACATGATACCTTATCTTGCTGCCTCCTAGACTCTCTTCTCTGGTGGACTTGGTGGCCAGTGGGGTCTTCCCTGGAGCCTGGAGGGTTTCACCTCTGCAGTGGATTTTCAGGGAATTATTTATAGTTAGTTATACAACTTCTAGGTAGGATGGGGCAGTGATTCCTAGGCTGGGGGGAATTGAAGTGTTAGGAAGTTCTGCGTGTTTGGGATTCTAGGCACACAGAGCCATGGAGTCCTAAAGCTGGCAGAGGTGTCAGGATTTCCTGTGTCACTGGAGATGGGTTTGGGTGTGAGACCCTTTGGGGTCTGGCTGCAGTGCAGGACCAAGGAGGAGGCGAAGACTTGGCAGAGGAAAATACATTTATTCTAGGAGATCAAGCAAGGTGAGACTTGGGAAGAAGGCCAGAGAAAAGAGAGCAGTTCTTGGTGGCCCTGAGAGGTGATGTGACTTGGCTAAAGACATGAGTGGTTCTCTTTTCTGTGCCACTAGTCAGGCAGATCTGCTTTCCAGAGCAGCTGGTCTGAGGAGGTGAAGAGAACTAATCTTCATTAAATGAGTCGGAATGAAGCCAGATGTTTGCAGCTGGAGTTGGGCTGTGTGGCTCCTGCCACCTGCTGCTGCCAATTTGTTCCCAGGTCCACCATATGACCCTCTGTCTACAAAATGAAGCAGTTAAACACTCCTGCCGACAAAGCAAGGGAGAGTGTTCTCCTCCTGCGATTCCATCACGTAAGTAGCTTATCTGGTGACTCTTTGTATTTAAAAGTGCCATTTAGTCATGTCATCTGCCCTCTGGATCCTGAACCAGTTGAGAACTAGGTAGAGGAGTCCACAGGGCTCAGTCCAGTCCAGAGGAGGGGGCTCAGATGCCTCGGCGTCACGGACTTCATAGTCTTCCTCCTCTGAATTGAACAGAGGACCCTGTCACAGCCAGGGCAGCAACATTCCACAGGGGGAGGGTGGACTTCAAAGGCATGGACACATCTGGAGTGTGGAGACTCCTGAGGCCCGTGGACAGGCTGGATCTAGCAGAGAGCCAGCAAGAGCCAGTCACGTGCTCTGGACACTTTCCTGAATCAGGAGATGGGGGATGGAGAAAATGGAGGCGACGAGGGCACACATGCTCATTTTAGGATGTGCCGCAGACGTGGCAGGAAAAAACAGCTCCTCCACACCCGCCCTCTCTTTCTCAGTGACACCGACTTGTCTCCACACCTGCAACCACGGTTCTCACTTGCTGTCCTCCCAGAGGTTGTCTTCTGCTTATGCTGTGTGTCCCTTCAGCCCACGCCGTGTGGAATAGGGTAGGTCTCTCAGCAAATCTGTGTTCAGACCTTGGCTTACCTCTAGGTGAGATAGGAACAATCCAGTTGAGCAAGCGTTTATCCTACGTGGGTCTTCCCTGAGACAAGGATTTGGAGACCAGGAGTGCATTTGGGAAGTGATGCCAGGAAATGCCCTTCGAGGAAGGGGGAAGAGAGGCAGCCAAGCAAAGGGGTGTTCTAGGCACCCCTGCCCCTGGGGAACTCTACAGGCAGCACAGGCTCTTCCAGTCTGAGAGAGGGAGCGGGGTGTTTATTTACCACATTTCATCAGTCATCATTTGAGGCTGCTTTTCTAGCACTTCCAGCCTGTAATGCACATGATACGTAATTTGTGCTTTTTGGAGTAAATCCAATCTAGCAGTGAGGTGTGAGCCACTCACCAGCTCCCTGTGGTGGGTCCCTGTGTTTTTTGTTGCCTTTGTCACAGAGGTTTTCCAGGCTTCCTCTCAGGTACAATGCACTGCTGTGGTCTCAGGCAGTCCCACCACCTGCTGGGCTGACAACCCCCCTCCGCAACCCCCACCGCACCCCGCACCCCGCAAAAGAGCAGTCAACCTCTGACATATATGAGAAAACAACAGCCTCCCACAGAGCTCCATAACCAACTCCCTGACTGGATGTCTTAATAGAAACTGTCAAGAGAGAATGGCAGGTTCAGGAGCTCCACAGAATGCTTGCTGCTGCTGCTAAGTTGCTAAGCTCACTTCAGGTATTAACTAGTTGAGAGTGAATTGGCTTCTGACAAGTTTGTTCCTCTCTGAGCGTGGGATAAATCCTGCCTGCTTTCTAGTTGACCATGCAAAATGCTGGCAAAATTGGGGTGCCTGCAGCCCCCCTTCTGAGGCCACTCTCTGGCTCTCCCTGGGATGAACAGGAAAGTGAATCATGAGAAGCATCCTGGGAAGGCTGCATGCCCAACAGAGCCATCACTTGAGCTTCCTGGCTTCTGTCCTGCTCCTTGTTCTTCGGTATCTGTGGTCTCCCTGGAGACGATGGGGGAGGGCCCCCTGGCCGATCTTAGGTTATCTCTTCTGGTGCCTCTGCAGTGAGGCAGAGTTACCACCAACTGGTAACTTACCCTGCTTCCTCGTAGGGCTGATTGTCTTGCAGCCTTGGTGGCCAGTGGGGTCCCTCCCAGAGACTTGAGGGTCGTGCCTCTGTAAAGGTGAGATAATGGGTCTTCTGGGGATTATTTGCAAATTCTGCTGAATTCAAAGATTTATTTACTTATTAGAGAGAGAGAGAGAGAGAGAGAGAGAGAGAGAGAGAGAAAGAGAGAAAGAAAGAAGGAACAGGAGCAGAGGGGGCAGAGGGAGAGGGAGAGAGACTCTCAAGCAGATTCCATGCTGAAAATGGAGCCCGACTCGGGGCTTGATCTCATGATCCTGAGATCACTACCTGAGCTGAAACCAAGTCTGACAAAACCTACTGTACCACCCAGGCCCCCAATTCTAAATTTAGAGACAAATTGTGAGAAAACATTTTTTTTTTAAGATTTTATTCACTCATTTTGACAGAGAGAGAGACCACAAGTAGGTAGAGAGAGAGGGGGGAAGCAGGCTCCCCGCCGAGCAGAGAGCCCAATGCAGGGATCGATCCCAGGACCCTGGGATCATGACCTGAGCTGAAGGCAGAGGCTTAACCCACTGAGCCAGCCAGGTGCCCCAAGAAAACATTTTCTAAGTTATAGGTCAAGCATCTTCAAGGACAGTCCTCTCCATTAGTTCTCCCATTTCTTGATGCAAGTGAACTAGTTTTGGGGGTTAAAAATTCAATATACATAGTTCAAGTGCATGAAAGTAGAACTTTATTTCTCTTTAGCTGATCTTAGCACTTGTTATGGGTTGAATTTTGTCCCCCCCAGAAAGATATGTTGGAGTTCTTACTCCCAGTACCCCAGAAGATGACCTTACCTGGAGATGGAGTCTTTATAGAGGTAATCAAGTTCAAGTGAGTTCATTAGGAACAGCCCTAATCAAATACGAGTGTCCTTATACCAAGGGGAAATTTGGACACAAACACACACGCAGGGACAGCAGCATGTGAAGATAGAGGCAGAGCTCGGAGTGATACTTCCATAAGCCAAGGAAGGCCAAAGATTGCCAGCAAACCACCAGAGAAGCTAGGGGTTTTTCTCTGGGCCCTCAGAAGAAGCAACCATGCCAACACCTTGGTCTTAGACTTTGAGATTCAAGAATTGAACGAGAATTGTCAGAATAAACTTCTGTTGTTTAAGCCACCCAATTTGTGGTGCTTTGTTATGACAGCTCTAGCAAGCTCACAGAACATTCAGATCTTTTTCAGTGATGGTGGCAAACTTGATCTTGCCAATTCAAAGCAAATTTGGGAGTCTTCAGCTGAACACAGTTTCTTTTGAGTAAAGACACAGGAAATGCAGATTTTCCTCTCCCTTCCTGCCCTCTGTCTAGGCTGTGGCCCTAAGCAGAAGTGTCTGCATACTCTGCATTCTGCTGAGATGTGTCTGTTTGCTGTATTGGCTTTTAAATTCTCTGTGTCTATGGCTGACATGTTTGGTCTTCACATTCCTTCTGGTATCAGGTCATTGGATCCAACCAGTTTATTCAGCTCCAACATTTTCATCTTAACTGAAGGCTTAGTCAGTTCTGCCAGCTCGTTTTCAGCCTCATCTACACCTGTCTGAGCATAATGGGGGTGAGGTGGGGTCAGGCAGGGATGGAGGAACCTTTTAGATGTTATCCTGAGCCCATCCCTGGGGCCATGGGCTACTGGGGCAGGGAAGTACTCCCAGGACACACCTCTGCCATCTCAGACCTATCCTACCACCGTTTTGCCTCTCATCTGGCTGTACATGCATCAGGGGACCTTCCGTGAGTCCAAGCTGTGTGAGTTCTGTAGCATTACTCAGCAACTGGAAACTGGAAAAATTCTGAAAGCCCTTCAGTGGGAGAGGATTAATAAGTGAAGCAGGATGTAAATTACAGAATAGTCTGCAGCTCTTAAAGAGTGTGAGGGAGCTGTCTTTACCCTGACGTGGGAAGATCTCCAAGACATTGTCTTCTAGAACAGTACATATGGCATGATTCCATTTTTGTTGAAAGAAAACTAGGTATGTGTTTATAAATGGAAATGCACAGAAAATCCTGGAGAGACACATATTTAAGTATTTACAGTATTACCAATGAGATGCATAAATTGGGAGAGGGGCAGGTATATGAAAGGAGAGGTCACTTTTTTTTCTTTTTAAAAAATTTAATTCAATTAATTAACATATAATGTATTATTGGTTTCAGAGGTACAGGTCTGTGATTCATCAGTCTTACATAATACCTAGTGCTCATTACATCAGTACCCTCCTTGATGTCCATCACCCAGTTACCTCCACTCCCCGTCCCCTCCAGCAACCCTCAGTTTGCCTATGATTAAGAGTCTCTTATGGTTTGTCTCCCTCTCTGGTTTCATCTTATTTCATTTTTTCCTCCCTTATGATCCTCTGCCTTGCTTTTTAAATTCCACATATCAGTGAGATCATATGATAATTGTATTTCTCTGATTGATTTATTTTGCTTAGCATAATACCCTCCAGGTCCATCCACAATGTTGCAAATGGCACGATTTCATTTTTTATGGCATAATATTCCATTGTGTTTATATATACCACATCTTCTTTATCCATTCATCTGTCAGTGGACATCTGGCTCTTTCTATTGTTTGGCCATTGTGGACATTACTGCTATAAACATTGCCCCTTCAGATCACTATATTTGTATCTTTTGAGTAAAAATACAGTAGTGCAATTGCTGGGTTGTAGGGTAGCTCTATTTTCAACTTTTTGAGGAACCTCTATACTGTTTTCCAGAGTGGCTGTACCAACTTGCATTCCTACTAAAAGTGTGGGAGGGTTCCCCTCTCTATCTCCTTGCCAACATTTATCATTTCCTGACCTGTTAATTTTAGCCGTTCTGACTGGTGTGAGGTGGTATCTTACTGTGGTTTTGATTTGTATTTCCCTGATGCGGAGTGATGTTGTGCATTTTTTTCATGTGTCTGTTGGCCATTTGAATGTCTTCTTTGGAGAAATGTCACTTCATGTTTTCTGCCCATTTCTTGATTGGATTATTTGTTCTTTGGGTGTTGAATTTGATAAATACTTTATAGATTTTGAATACAAGTGCTTTACCTGATATGTCATTTGCAAATATCTTCTCCCATTCTGTAGGTTGTCTTTTGGTTTCTTTTTCTGTGCAGAAGCTTTTTATCTTGTTGAAGTCCCAATAGTTCATTTTTGCCTTTGTTTCCCTTGCTCTTAGAGACATGTCTAGCCGGAAGCTGCTGTGGCTGAGGTGGAAGAGGTTGCTGCCTGTGTTCTCCTCTAGGATTTTGATGGATTCCTGTCTCACATTTAGGTCTTTCATCCATTTTGAGTCTATTTTTGTGTGTGGTGTAAGGAAATGGTTGTTTCATTCTTCTGCATGTCGCTGTCCAATTTTCCCAACACCATTTGTTGAAGAGACTTTTTTCCCCCCATTGGATATTCTTTCCTGCTTTGTTGAAGATTAGTTGGTCATAGAGTTGACGGTCCATTGCTGGGTTCTCTATTCTGTTCCATTGACCTATAAATTGTTTTTGTGCCAGAACCACACTGTCTTGATGGTTACAACTTTTTAATAGAGCTTGAAGTCCAGAATTGTAATGCCACTGGTTTTGGTTGTCTTTTTTCAACATTCCTTTGGCTATTCCAGTCTTTATTGGTTCCATACAAATTTTAGGATTATTTGTTCCAGTTCTGTGAAAAAACTTGATGCTATTTTGATAGGGATGGCATTGAATGGCTCTAGGTAGCATAAACATTTTAACAATATTTGTTTTTCCAATCCATGAGCATGGAACATTTTTCCATTTCTTTGTGTCTTCCTCAATTTCTTTCATGAGTGTTCTATAGTTTTCTGAGTACAGACCTTTGCTTTTTTGGTTAGATTTATTCCCAGGTATCTTATGGTTTTGGGTACAATTGTAAATGGGATCGACTCTTTAATTTCTATTTCTTTTGTCTCATTGTTAATGTATAGAAATGCAACTGATTTCTGTGCATTGATTTTATATCCTGCCACTTTGCTGAATTCCTGTATGAATTCTAGCAATTTTGGGGTGGAGTCTTTTGGGCTTTCCACATAGAATATCATGTCAAGGAGATGTCACTTTTTCCTCAGTATCTTTTTTGTATAATATAAAATATTAACAGGACCGTATTAATGAATTATGAAATTTTGACAAGTAAAAAGATAAACCACCCCCCCACCCCCAAATAGTATGAATCATACTGAGACTGGCCTGCCTACATCTTTTCTTGGTGCCTCTATTGTCATCTCTTTATTAAATCCGGAAAGGATCAGGCATACTTGTTGGCTTTAACTGAATCCTCTCTTTCACTCAGATATTGTTAGAGCAAAACTTTAATGAATAAATAAAGGACCAGAAAACACAGCTCCCGATTGCCCTCCAGACCACAGCCTGTGCTGTCACGGAGGCCTTTGGCAGTCCAAAAGGAATAAAGTTGAATCAAGTAACAAGGGGAGATCAATATCTTATTCATGTTAAACCTGCCCTGATGCCCTCTGTTATGTGACTCACCACACAGAGAATCGATCTGTTTCTCTTCTGGTGGAATATGGGGCCTCTAAAATTTTCATTTATATATATTAATTTTTAAGAAGAGAGCTTCATGAAGCAATCTCCTCTCTCTATAAAAACTGCTAGATTAACAGCAGAGTTTCAGAGCTCCTCATGTCTGACTCAGCTCCAGTCCTGCATGCTAAGTAAACATTCTTGGAGGAATAGTTCTTGGGTCAGGACAAGGATAATAATGGTCATTAATAACCATCACTCATTACATGGTTCTTCTTCCCCTGAGCTCTTCTAACCTACTGTTTATAAATGCTCTTTAATGTGCCAAGTGCACTGGCCCTCCCGGAGGCAGACACGCACTCAGAGGGAGGGGAACCGCTGCTGTCATTAGGAGCCCTGGCCTGGGCCGTGTGCTCACATTACTTCCCCCAACTCTGGGGCACAGGGTTAATGGTCACTGTGCAAGACTGCTTGGGATGGAGAGCGGTGCAATCGAATTACTGATGCTTGTGGGTGGACCCATGTGTGTATCTTTATGAACAGGGTGAGCTCAAGTAATCTCCAAGTCTGCATGCTAACTACCTTCTGGAAGCTATTGTTATTTTTAAGGCCCTAAGGAAATTATGTCTTTATTGTGAGTCTAAAATGTCCTCTATTAACTGTCTCTGCTGCCCTTACCTGATTCTTCTTGCTCTGAAATTGTCCTGATCTGGCTCCAACTAAATTACCTCCTCATTTTGTCCAAGAGAACCTAGATTATTTCTGTTTGTGTAACCACCATCCCCAGTGTGGATCCCTGTCCTCATTTGTTCCCTGCCTTCCCTCCCCAGCAGCCCTCTCCCCAACTGGTAGATTCCCCATAGGTACAAGTGATAATTCTCTCTTTCCAAACAAGTTTGAACAGATTTTCTGTTTTCTGCTCTTTGAAGATGTGCCTGGCACCTTAAAATGCAGATTCTTGCACCTTTATTTTCTCATCTTTGAGTAGGTGACGGAGTCATTAAAAGTCAGAAGGAACAAGTAGGATTGATGGTGAATGTTATAATTATGGCCAGAATTTGAAATGGTATTTGCAAGCTATTGTTAATATGATTTTTCATTCTGAGTTGTGTCTGTGTGTTCCAGTAATGTATATCCATTTATTTTGCCGGTGGGTACCTTCTTTATTCCCTGGAACCCCCGGGAAACAACGTTGCTCTGTTAACACGCAGGTGGATATTCTGCCCATATACACATCCTCTTGTCGTGAATCTTTCGGGTAGACATTTTTTCTATAAAGGCAGGAACTAAAATATAAAAGCACAGCACCTGACATGCGATTCGTGAAATATTCTTCTTAAACTAAATGAATGCCCAAACAAATCAGGTCCCTAAAGTGAAGTGAGAGCTCCTCAAGCTGTGCCTGAGAATATTAATAAGTGGAAGAGACGCCTCTGCCTACGGCTTGTCATTCCACTGTCCCCCAGCCCTGCAGGCAGCAAAGACTGGGAATGTTGGAGATCCTTTAGGAGGTGGAAGCCTGCCATCTAGTGGCTACTCTGTGGAATTACTCAGCATTTGTGATGTTCAGGAATGGCAACTGTTGAAATTTACCAGAGGTTTGACTGGCATGCACTCACAAGTGCCATGTGAACAGGTACCAAGAACTCTAAAGTTTGAAAATGATCACCAGGGCATCTCTGAGGAAGCAAGTGAGAAGGTGGATGCTGGAGAGGGAGATCCACTGTGCTGTCAGGTTCCTCCCTTAGAATCTGTAATGGCTGAAAAGTGATACCATCTGGGATGTCAGTGACTGCAGCCACCTCCAGTTCCAGACAAATGGGTAATGTCTTAAAGCGCCCTTCTGATGAGCAGAAAAACTCCAGGCTTGTTAGCTAAGCGACATTTGCAGGCACACCTGGAACGATCATAGCAGGTGGTACAGTAGAGCCCCCAACTCAAGGGGCTGATTCAGGCAATGCGTGCTCAACAAATGAAAAGTAATGATGTCTGCTGGTGGTTGGGGGATTTTCCTTCCACCTGGACAAATGGGGATGAAAACAAATGACAGCATCTTCAAGCTGCTCCTTGTGGCTTTTGCTTTTTTAAGGTTAGAGAACATCTGGAGGGGGTCTCTTTTTAAAAACCATTGGTTGGGTTTCAGTGACTTTTCTACATCCTGCTCTTGCCTTGTACGGGTTATTGGAGTTGGGACACAACAGGGAAGATTGTTGCTGTGGTAAATGCAGTCTATCTGGAGGTCAGAGCATGGGAGAAGGAGGGGGAAATTGGGCTTAATCCAGATCCCAAGGTCACGGAAGAAGTAACAGCAAGGTTGAAGGGCTGGGTGACTTTGGTGTGCTCAGACACAGCTGTATAATTCTTTTCAGTATTCCCATTTGTGGTTGAAAATGAAGGGAATGATCAGCTTTGTCAACTGACTGTCTTCCAAGGATGCTAACGTGGTGGGACATCTCTTAAGGATGTTAGTGTAGTAGGGTTGATATACTTTATTTAAAGATGTGTGCAGATAGATTAAATTCGAGTTTCTTTTTTCCTTTTCTTTCTTTCTCTCTCATTTTTTAGTGCTATCTGATTCAGTCAAGTTGGGAACAGAAAATCACCTTGAAGTAAATGTTCCCTGCTCTACAAAGAACACTTGAGTAGGTTCCCTTGGTTATGTAAATGTCAGACGAGTAGGCCTCTGGTCCCCAGGGGAAAGGAGTAACAAGACATCCTGTGCTTTGTGTGGTTCAGAAAGGGTTGCTTCACATCTGTGGGAGGGACGCTGGTGCTGAGCAGCAGCAGGGAGGGCTGTGGATTGGATGCAGTCGTGTGGTCAAGGAAGATGAACATTAATTAAATGCCCCTTGGATTTAGTTGCTCACTCCCTGTTTTCAAAACACTTGTCTTACCTTGACTTTTGTGCCCAGACACTCCTGCTTCTTCCCTTGCTTCGTGGGCTGCGTTTCCTTTCCCTCCTTTGCAAGGTCACGCTCCTCCACCATCTGTTGGCCTTCCTCAAGGGCTTGGTCCTGCTCAAGCATCATTTTCAAAAAGGTAAAATCCAGGACTCTCACACAAATGTAAGAGAGCACATCAAAAATTTTATGTAATCATTAATTAATGAAGAAACCACTAAGGTGTTAAAATCAGGTCAAAGGAGAATTTGAAGAACATATGCATATATATTCAGGAATGCTGAAAAGAATCTGTTCATAGATGCAAGATGGTTAATATCCTGTAGAACCATAAAATATAATGCGTGGGATCGTCTTCCTACAGGGTGAAAGTCAATTGTATCTCTGTTGGGACAAAATTCCTCCCAGGGCTATGGACAACAATCATTTGCATTACTATCCCTTTTCTACTCACTAACTTCTACCCCTAAGAGAGTTGGAAAGAAGCCTGGCCAATAGGAAGCCACTCAGAGGTGCACAGCTCTACAGAATAGGGTAATCCCTTCAGGGGCCACTGGACAATGCGCAGAGCCCAGTCAGCTCTGTTGTCCATTCCACAGTTTTGATGATTTTCCCTGACCGTCCTGAGCCCTCTATCCATTCTGTCCTCTCTCTGGGCCATCTCGCTGAGGCCATAGCGTCAGTTACATTCACCAACAGTTGACTTTCAAGTTTATACCTTTGGCCGAATTCCCTCAACTCCAAACCTAACAATTCCTCTCAGATGTTTTTGAGAAGGCAACTTGCTCAGGGTCACTTAGCTTGGTAGGAAAAGAGCTGAGGTTTGTATGTGGGGCCATCCGATTTCAGAACTGGTGGGGGGTCTCCTCTGCAGAGGAGGCTGGAGACAGGGACCCCACCATTTCAGGCTGAGCTACAGAGAAGGGTCCATGCTCCTGGCGGTCCATGGTGAGTGTTGCTGCTCCCTGATGATGAGGCATGAGGAGATGATACCCCTTTTCTCCTGATGGACTTGCGGAGATTGGGCGGTGCTGGACTTGTGGAGATTGGGCGGTGCTGGTGTTTTGCCTGTGCAGTAGCTACCTCCTACTTTGTCCTTATGGGGAAAGAGGCCTTCAGTCTGGGCCTTGGGAAGGAGTCGAGTGGGGGTGGAGTTTTCCCATGGGATGCTTCCTAGGACTTCTGGGGACATCCCACACATATTCTACCCCTGCCCCACTGGCTACAGCCCTCTCCCTTTGGCACCCCCTTTCTCTAGTGTCTAGGTGGCTCTCTAGGAAGAATGAAGTCTCAAGCCCCGTGGGGCCCTGGCTGGTCTCACAAGGTTAACAGTGAATTTTTACCTCTGCAGTGCTTATTACATTGTGGAAAACAAATCCTAGTGAGAAGAGAACACAAACTAGGGGGTTGAGGGACAGAACTGGGGAGAGCACTGTTTTTCTTGCATTTGCTCAAGTTACCAACCAGGTAACAGCAACGGGTTCTGCCACAGTCTCATCAAGGGACCTGTGTAGCCGGAAGCATCCAGGAACCCACAGCCCCAGCACAGGCCCTCGAAAGGTGGTGGGGGTAGGGGTGGGGGTCAGGAAGGGCCTTCTTGCCCAGTTAATTTTTCTTCCAGATCTCCCTGCTTACCCAGCCATGTCCTCATCTCCTGTACTGGGGTGACAACCAGCTGGGGCTGGCTTTCAGGCCACAAGTTCACTCTCAGCTTGCTAATGTTCCTAGTCTTATGAGCCTGAAGCCTTTTCTGCAGCTAGAGAATCCTACATACCTCCTTTGAACTCCTGCCACTCTGAAAAGCAAAAAACGTCTGCCCACAGCACATCATTTTGGAAATCTCTTTTCCCTTTCTTTTCAATCAGAACTGTCTGAAACCACTTTTTAGATTAGATGAAATTGTTATTTGGTGCAGTACTTCAAACATGAATGTCTTAAAAACCACCTTTAATTCTCTTGAATTAAAAAAAAAGAATATCCTCTCTTTTTTTTAAGGTTCTTTCTCTAGGAATGAGTGGATTTCCTCCTCTGCCAACTCTTTCCCCCCTTTTTCAAGGTCACCTTCTTTTGGTTGTGTTTGGTGAAAAGGAGGCTTTTAAAAAACATTAAATTGAGGCATAATTCACGTATCATATAATTCATGCTTTTAAAGTTGTACAATTCAGTGGTTTTTAGTATATTCACAAAGTTGTGTAACCATCACTATAATCTAATTCTGGAACATTTAAATTATTCTAAAAAAGAAACTTCATATCCATTAGCAGTCATTCCTCATTACCCACTCCCCCCAGCCCCTGGCAACCACCATTCTACTTTTTGTCTCCATGGGTTTGCTTATTCTGGATATTTCACAAAGATGTAATTACACAATATGTGATTGTGTACTTTTGTGATTTGTGTACAAAATACTTTTGTGTCTGGCTTCTTTAACTCAGCAAAATGTTTTTAAGGTTTATCCATATTGTAGCATGTACTTCATTCCCTCTATATATTTTTTAAGATTTATTTATTTATTTTTGAGAGAGAAAGAGAGAGGTGAGAGAGAGGCAGGGGATGGGCTGGGAGAGAGAGAATCTCAAGCAGACTCTCTGCTGAGCACGGTGACTGACGTGGGGCTTGACCTGAGCCAAAATCAAGAGTCGGACCCTTAACTGACTGAGCCACCCAGGCGCCCCATTACTGCATTCCTTCTTATTGATGGATAATATTCCATTGTTTGAATATATCACATTTTGTTTATCCATTAGCTGATGGATATTTGGGTTATATCTACTTTTTGGATGAAAAGTATGAACATTCATGTACAAGTTTTGTTGTGGACATATGATTTCATTTCTCTTGGCTGTCTTTCTAGGAGTGAAATTACAAGATCATGTTGTGCCTTTTGTTTAACTTTTGAGGAACTGTCAAACTGTTTTCTAAAGTGGCAGCACCATTTTACATTCCCAGTTGCAATATGCGAAGGTTCCAATTTCTCTACATCTGCCCCAGCACTCATTACTGTGAATCCTTTTCATTATTACTGCCTAGTAGGTGTGAATTATGTCACTCTGGTTTTGATTTTTATTCCCCTAATGACCAGTGATGTTGGGCATCTTTTCATGGGCTGGTTGGTCATTTGTGTATCTTTTTTGAAGAAATGGAAACATTCTTTGACCATTTTCCAACTGCATTGGCTTTTCGTTGCTATGTTTTAAGAGTTCTTTATTTATGCTTTCTTTATACAACGTCCTTGTCAGATACATGATTTGCAATTTTTTTCTCCATTCTGTGGGTTTGTCTTTCACTTTCTTGATGCTATCCTTTGAAGCTCAAAAGTTTTTAATTTTCATGAAATTTGATTTATTTGTTGCTTGCTCTTTTGGTGTCATGTCTTAGAAATGATTGCCTTATCCCAAATCATGAATTTGTATACCTATGTTTTCTTTAAAGAGTTTTATAGTTTTGACTATTCCATTTGGGTTTTTTGTCCATTTTGAGTTAATTTTTGTGTATGGTGTAAAAATAAGATCCAAATTCATTCTTTTGCATGTCTTAGTATCACTTGTTAAATTGGTGTTCTTCCCCATTGAATTCTCTCCCCAATTGAAAATCAGTTGACCATAGGTATATGAGTTTATTTCTGGTTTCTCGATTCTATTCTATTGCTCTATGTGTGTCTCCTTATGTCAGCAGCCCACTCTCTTGATTACTGTAGCTTTATGTAGTGAGTTTTGAAATGGTAGTACTAGTCCCTTCAAACTTTGTTATTTTTCAAAATTGTTTTGGCTATTGTGGGTCTCCAGCACTTCTAAATGAATTTAGGATCAGCTTGTCAATTTCTATGAAAAAGGAAACAGATTTTTAAAAAATATTTTAAAAGATTTTATTTATTTATTTGACACAGAGAGAGATCAGATCACAAGTAGGCAGAGAGAGAGAGAGAGGAGGAAACAGGCTCCCCGCTGAGCAGGGAGCCCGATGGGGGCCTCGATCCTAGAACCCTGTGATCATGACCTGAGCCGAAGGCAGGGGCTTTAACCCACCGAGCCATCCAGGCGCCCCCCCCCCTTTTTTTTAATAGGGGTTTGAATCTCTAGACCAATTTGGGGCAAATTGTCATGTTAACAGTGTTAAATCTCTTCATCTAAGCACATACGATGTCTTTCCATTTAAGTCCTTAATTTTTCATGGTGATATGTTGTTTTTAGTGCATAGAGATCTTGCACGTTTTTTTTTTTTGTTAATTCATTCGTATTTTATTTGTTTTGATGTTACTGAAAACGGAATCATTTCCTTAATCTCATCTTGGATTGTTCATTGCTAGTGTATAGAAATGCAATTGATTTTTTAAAAGATTTATTTATTTTAGAGTGAGAGAGAGTGAGAGTCCCCATGAGCATGAGGAAGGACAGAGGGAGAGGGAGAGAGAAACCTTAGTAGACTCTGTGCACTTTGGACAGAGCCCAGTGTGGGGCTCTGTCTCACAACCCTGAGATCATGACCTGAGCCAAAACCAAGAGTTGGATGTGTAAGCCAGTCCACCACCAAGAGGCCCCAATACAATTGATTTTTATATATTGATTTTTATATCTTGCAACCTTATAGACTGTTTTATTAGTTCTGATAGTTTTATTGTGAATTCCTTAGGATTTTCTATACACAGGATCATAGCATTGGTGAATAGGGATAGATTTGCTTCTTCTTTTCCAAACGTGATAGGGACATTCATTAGGAGGTGATTTTTATAACCAACCTTGCTCCCACAATGGCCCCTCCTATGCTTCTTCACAGCTCCTGTCTCTTCTGGAGCTGCTGGCCCTTCCCAGGATCACACAGCACACAGCAAACAATATATTTTTTTAAGATTTTATTTATTTATTTATTTATTTATTTATTTATTTATTTATTTATTTGAGAGAGAGAGAGAGAGTACGTGCAAGAGTGGGTGGAGGGGCAGAAGGAGAGAGAGAATCTCAAGCAGACTCTGTACTGAGAGTTGGGCACAGAACCCAATGCGGGGCTCCATCTCATGACCCTGAGACCATGATCTGAGCCAAAATCAAGAGTTGGGGGGCACCTGGGTGGCTCAGTCAGTTAAGCGTCTGTCTTCAACTCAGGTCATGGTCCCAGAGTCCTGGGATGGAGCCCCACATTGGCTTCCCTGCTCAGCAGGGAGTCTGCTTCTCCCTCTGCCTCTCTCTCTCTGTCTGTCTCTCATGAATAAATAAATAAAACCTTAAAAAAAAAAGAGTTGGATGCTTAACCGACTAAGCCACACAGGTGCCCCAGCACAGCAAACAACTTTAAACGTGTTATCAGTCATCGCCGTCTTAAAGGCCATTGATCATCTCCATCCAGAGGGTTTTCTCCTGGCCAATTTTCTCTTCCTCTGGCCCCACAGTGTGGACATCTTTTGGTGCCTCTTTCTCTCTTCAGCTGGCCTTTGTATTTCTTCCGTTTTCAATCATCACAAGCCTCTTATCTTCCCTCATTGGGGTGCCCTTAAAATTTTCCTCACTTTATTATGTAGAGCAGTTCAACGCTCCTTGTCACTTACTCCTCTCCATCTGTGCTCTGGGGCTTTTTACAGTAACTGTAAAAAAATTAAAAAATAAACCAAAACCAAATCCCAAATAGAAGTGCCCTGTTAAGATATAGCAAAGTTGGGCGCCTGGGTGGGTCAGTGGGTTAAAAGCCTCTGCTTTCGGCTCAGGTCATGATCTCAGCGTCCTGGGATCGAGGCCTGCATCGGGCTCTCTGCTCAGCAGGGAGCCTGCTTCCTCCTCTCCCTGTCTCTCTGCCTGCCTCTTTGCCTACTTGTAATCTCTCTCTGTGTGTCAAATAAAATAAATAAAAAAATCTTAAAAAAAAAAAAAGATATAGCAAAGTATTTTTTTTCTAAACTAAAGAATTGTCTCCCCTGAAGAGGAATTTTGCTCTCCCCTGGAAGTCAGAAATAGCTGCCATCAGTTTGGCTAAAAGATGATTGTTCCTCTCCTCCCACAACAGGGGAGTTAAAATCACCTTTCTTTCTTTTTTTTTTTTCTTTTTTGAGAGGCTCTCGTCTGATAAGAGAATCATTATCTGAGAAATAGGGCACCCCCAGATGGCTGGCAGTCTGAAGGTGCCGGTACCCACCTGTCTTCCCACAAAGTAAAGCGGGTTGGTACTGGGGAGTGAGTATGAAGCTACACACCGTAACTCAGATCCCCTGCGTGTTATGTGTCAGGGAATTCAGGGATGTCCACGTGCAAGCAGTGTCTTCTCTCAGGTCACAGGAAGGGAAGATAAAAGCTGGTCCGGTACTGGCAAAGTGTTAAGGGTTTGGATTCTGGACCCAGACTGCGTGGGTTTAAATCCCAGCTTTGCTACTTAATAAATGTGTGACCTTGGGCAAATGACTAAATCTTTTTTACAATCCTACCTTATGTTTATTCCTTTATTTATGCCTGAGTTTTTTTCTTAATCTTTAAAATGAGGATAATAATAACATCTTCCTCATAGGATTGTTATGAGGATTAAATGAGTTAAAATACGTAAAGCCCTTAACACAGTTCTTGGCACATAACTAAGAAAGTGTTAAACAAGAGTCACCACCAGCAGTAACACCCTGAAGTGTATGAGGGCTTTCCTGCCAGACTCTGAGTTTCTGGGTAGGTCTCTAGACTGTGTTTTATTTATGGAACCAGTGCCTTATTACCAGTGTTATTGCCTGGTGCATAGCAAGGACCCTCATCAGATGTCTATTACTTGAAGGGATGAATGAACTTTTTAGATTCCTTATCAGGCTGTAAATCAAGAGAGGAAATTGTCGTGCACCTTTGAGCATCCTTGGGGGAACTGTTCTCAAAGTCACCAGAGAGTGGGTGGGTGAAATGTCACAGAGAGTTAAATTTTGGAAGTTA
Organism: Ailurus styani; assembly: GCA_002007465.1. NCBI lineage: Eukaryota > Metazoa > Chordata > Mammalia > Carnivora > Ailuridae > Ailurus > Ailurus styani. The sequence goes on along the minus strand of LNAC01000027.1, from coordinate 2,511,367 downwards.
AGATGCTGTAATTTTTTTTTTAAAGATTTTATTTATTCATTTGACACAGAGAGAGAGAGATCACAAGTAGGCAGAGAGGCAGGCAGAGAGAGAGGGGGAAGCAGGCTCCCTGTTGAGCAGAGAGCCCGATGCGGGCCTCGATCCCAGGACCCTGAGATCATGACCTGAGCCGAAAGCAGAGGCTTTTTTTTTTTTTTAAAGATTTTATTTATTCATTTGACACAGAGAGAGAGATTACAAGTAGGCAGAGAGGCAGGCAGAGAGAGAGGAGAGAGGAGGAAGCAGGCTCCCCGCTGAGCAGAGAGCCCGATGTGGGCCTCGATCCCAGGACCCTGGGATCATGACCTGAGCCGAAAGCAGAGGCTTTAACCCACTGAGCCACCCAGGTGCCCGAAAGCAGAGGCTTTAACCCACTGAGCCACCCAGGCGCCCATGAGATGCTGTAATTTAGAAAGAATAATCCAGACAGAAGAAAAGTGAGGCATCGAGCAAGGTAAGAATAAAGCTCATCATTTGTAAGGAAGGAGATTCTGTCACAGTCGATCCAAAAACCCTAGTAGAACAGGGATTGGCAATTTCTTTCTATAAAGTTTCAGTAAATGTTTTAGGTTTTGTGGGTCATGCAGCCTCTGTTGCAGCTACTTAACTCTGATGTTGTAGAGTGAAGCAGACTGAGACAATATGTAAACACATGGGTAGGGCTGTGTTTCAATAAAACTTTATTTATAAAAGCAGGAGGTGGGTTGGATTGGCCTGCCGACTGTAGTTTGACAACCTCTGCACTAGAACAATATCAGGAACAAATAAAGGAATATCAGTGAGACTGACAGCTGGAGAAGCAGCTTGCAAAGAATCCTTTTTGGGAGAAGACAATGGCTTTCCCAATATCTTGAAGAATCCGGCTATGTGTAGCCCCAGGGAGCGTTTAATACAAGTACTTCAGTCTCGAATGTGGCAAATACGGAGACAAGTGGACAAAAGGACATACAACAATAGAACTTTTTTTCCTCATAACTTTTTTGATAAGAAAGAGTGACACTTCAATTGAATTGAAGCTCAATTATTTATAGTAAAAGTTAGGACAGATAATCCAAAGTAGAGACTCCTTAAATTATTTCTATTTATCTTCAGAATGGATTTTTCTGTCTGTACTAAAAAGAGACTTACGATCTGGAAATTGACAGAATCTCAAGCACAATAATGAAACCATACCCTGAAAACATAGTCTCTAAACTGTCACTTACCACCCCCCCTGTCCCGGCCTCCTTTTCTGTGCTACAGAAATGCTTAAACTGCTCCTCAGGCAAGATGAAATGAAAGTGCTTCATCTGTGGCCGAGAAATACAGCCTGTCCTGCACCACAGGCCCACTCAAGGATCCATGCCCCATAAACCAAACTGGAAACTATCTTCTTGTTCCCCAACAAGGTTTTCATTCTATTTGACTGATATTTCCCTTTGGGAAAGAATGAAGGAGAAAGGAATAGACTCTTTTACAGAGGCAAGCTCTTTCTTCCTCATCACGCCATTCCATGGAATGGCTCTATGGCACTTTGAATGAAGTAGCTGAGAATATTTGGTTTCCTTCTTCTAGTCAGTTCTGGTATGTTAATTGCCTAACCACTGGAACCTTCAATATGGTGGCTAAGTTTTCTGGGTCAGAGAAAAAATATACCTTCAGCCTGTTGTATAATTATCTCAGGAAATATAAAGGCAATAAATGAATGATTGCCTTTTTTTTATTAATACATTAAAGCAGAGATGTGAATTGGTCCTTTAATGATCTAGTGACAGGAAATTAGATAATAATGTGATTGCAAAATGACAATTACTTTTGGCAATTAATGGATATCACCTTTCAGTAGCTCTTTTCAATATTTTGTTGGGGACCCTCATTACCAATGAGAAGCAAGATCATTCTAAGCCTGAATGGGAATTATGGGGAAGAGTTAAGTTAATTACTTAACAAAACAAGTGGTTGATCTTTATATTCTTGATCAATGAGTCTTTGGGGTTTAATAACGGCAGTAATGTACCATGCCTTTTTCCCTGAATGATGCCCAAACGATGTATAAACTTTTTGTAATGTAATTACTACCCATAAATCACTTCATTTCTGAAATATGGTGGCTTCTGATGGGTTGAGATTGCTTTTTCACAGTCTCATTAGTTTAAGAAGGAAAGAGAGGAAAAATCTTGCCGAAAGGCAGGGAAGGCTGGAAAGTGACTTTGCTACACGTTAACATTCTAACTGGCTGAGCTAGAAACAATAATGTCATCATACCTAGACCAGATATTTGCAAAGTACTTCTATATACACAGTTAAATTTAATCCTTGCAGCTCTGTGTTTTGGTAGCAGTAGGTTTATATGAATTATTCTAGAAAATGTCTCAAAACATAAATCCAGTGGTTCATATCAACCCTGTGAAATTTCCATAGCCTTTGTATATTTAATAGGGCATTTGACTCATTTTTAATAGATTTAGGAATGTTAATATGTAATATATCAACAAATATTCTTATAATGTTTTGATTAAATAGTTATAATTATCGACAGGTAAACTTATGTTGATATTGGTAATTGCAACATTACCTTATCTGTTGCTAACTTGAAGCTCTGTATTTTGTCTGTATTGGATTTTGCTATATGCCTCCTGTTCTCTCTTGAAACTGAATAATGAGATTAAGCATCTCTCAGTAATGAGAGTAGACACTGTATTGACTGATTTCTAACTGCTCAGCTCTTTGATTTTTTTTTTTGTATACAACCTAGAGTCTCTAAACAGTTCTTTCTGAATTTTAATATCTAGCACCAGAAACTGTATTATAAGGCAACTGAGAACATTGGCAGAGTGAGAGCTGAAATTGAGGCCACCTGGCAGGATCCTCAAATCTTTATTTGAAAAGGCCATTTTGCAGGGCCAGAGAGATGGTTAAGAGACAGCCACTAGGTAGAAACCTGGGGGCACTTATGTCTGGAATTCCATTTCCAAATACCCAGAGTCAATGCATAAAATCAGTCCTTTGTGTTTTCAAGATCTTGGTTGCAGGGTGAATATTTATGACTCCAGGGACATATGCAGCACTCATTCCTTTATTCATTTGCACATTCTACAATTATTTATTAAATATCTATGATGTTCCAGGCACCATGCTACCTACTGGGTATACAGAAGTGAACAAAGCAGCTATGGTCTTTGCCTTCATGGGGAATATAGCAGAGGGAAGAAGACCATCCCTTATCATTCTGCCTGTAAGCAAACTTGAATCCAAATGGAATTGGTTGCTTCCTCTTTGTCTTCTCTTTCTTTCTATGTCTTCCCTCCCCCCTTCCTTTTCCTCCCATCTCCTTCCCCTCCTCGCTTCCTTTCTATCTCTTACCCATGGGATTTCAAAAACTCTCAATTGTAGTACAGATTTGGTGTCACTCAGTTTATTAGATAATGTTAATTCAGGGATATGGGATAACAAAGTCCTGGGACCAGCTATGTTTCTATGTGATAGATAGAGAGGTTGTAGGTTTCCTGGCAGTATTACCATCCCCAGGTAGAATGTTAGTATTTAAGAATATTTTTTACTAGTTCCCATTCTCCTTTTCTTCATCTATTTTTAATAAAAGAGGAATAGAAAAAAAGGCCGATATCCATTCCACTTAATATTACTTATTGAACTCCTACTCTGTGCCAGGTACTTTCTGCAGATAATCTCTAATTTCTCACACACTTCTGAGGAGGCAGTGTTATCCTCTTTCTATGGATAGATAAGTTGAAGCTGTATGATGTTTGGTAACTTGCCTAGGGTCACACAACTTGTATGTGAAGAAGCTGGAGTTTGAACTCACCACCAGCAAAGCCCTTATTGCCCTTACTGGTAGCTCTTAAGTGACCTTGGGTCCACAGATTTATAACTATTTAAACTCTTTTTAATTTTCTTTAAGTAAGGATTTAGACAGCGGATTCTTCTCCTTCTTCCCTGTCTGAGTTGACTACCTTTCTGTATCAGATTATCAGCTGGTGATTTTGATTTTGACTTATTCCTGGAAAAAACTGGTTCTAATCATGGTACCAAATCTAGCTGGGTCTTTCAACCTATGAAGAAAAATGAAGATTTTATTTCTTCTCTTTCTGGAATAATAAGGGAGTTGATCCCATCATTTAAGTTTATTAGGAATGTGGGATCTCTACAGATTGTGTTTTCACATAGCATTAGCAGCCATCTTTTTGCAGAAAAAATGAGATACAAAGTCATACCCAAATTAATTTTGTATCACTCTGGAATTAGGAGTTGCAAGACCAATAACGGTTGTTTTGCTGGAGTTATCACATAAAGATGATAATTTTTTACGATGATAATATTTTTAACAAAAAGATTATGTTGTGCTGCTGCCTTTTGAAATTTTGCCATCATTTAGCATTTCTAGAAGGTGGTCATAGGGCATTTGTAAATAAATATTACCAGCTGTGCAATTTATTTTATTTTAGGAACGTTATTTGCTTACCACAAAAATGAAGGTTTTTAACTTGACTTTGAAGTCTGCTCAGCCAGAAAACTATCTGTAGCTGAATAAAATCTTTTAACTCTTAATATGTTGCCTTTGGTTGCTTTTATGCCTGTTTGCAATAACTTCCTGTAAGATCCATGTGTAGCAAACCTTAGTGACAGTAGATAAAGGTTTGTAGGAGCTAGAATTAATTGCACGGGTCTAAGTGAGACACAGTGCTCATTTGCTTCAGGGTTCATCTAAAGCTCAAGGTTATATGCCTGGAACTGCTTACAGGCACAACTACTAACAATGGTGGCTCAAAATGTTTATGCTGGAAATAATCTGAAACAGCTGCTCACACTTTTAATATATTTGGAATATATGAAGTCTTTATTCATTTATTATCTCAACAATGATTTGTTGAATGTTTAGTATGCACTAGGCACTAGGACAGATAGAGATGAAACTGAAGAGAATGAAACAATCATGATTCTTGCCTTTGTGAAGTTTATAGTGAAGAAGACAGAGTTTGAAAAGTGAAAGTACAAGATAATATAGATTTGCAAATTCTGATAAGAATCCTGAAGGAAATGTATAGGGTTCTGAAAAAGGGAAGGATAGGGCAGCCAGAACGGGTTCTGTGCAGAGAGGCCATTTAAGCTGAATCCTGTGGGTTGAGTGAGAGTTGGCCAATGAGCAGTAGGAGAACATTGCTCATGGTGCTGGGGAGAGCATTAGCTTGGCAAATTCAAAGAACCAAAGAGGTCACTGTGATGTAGTGAGTGAGGGGAAAATGGCTCTATCCCTGATAGGAATTTGGGACTTTTCCCCCAAGGACTTTGGGGAGTTGTTAAACAGGTAGTGATATAATCTGAATGAGGTTTTCAGTTTAGCACTGTGTCTGCTAAGTGGATTTGGATAATGCTTTAGAGGGGGTAAGAATAGAAATAGGGAGACCAGTTATAAGTCTGTGGTCGTAATGCAGGTGAGAGATGGCAGGAACCGAGAGTGATAATGAAAGAGATGGAAAACGGGATAAAATCTGGAAACATTTGGAAGTAGAATCAATAGATTGGCAATGGATTGGATGTGAGGCTGGTTGGAGACAGAGAACCTGAACTCTAAATAATAACTCCCAGATATTCAGCTTTGGAATTTGGATGAATAAAAAGTGTCATTTTACTGAAATGGGAAAGATTGAAAGTAGAGTGGATTTGGAGCAGATAACTAAGAACTTCAGTTTTATTTTAGGTTTTTTATACACACCCTTTGTCAGATGTTACTTTCTTTTTTTTTTTTTAATTTTATTTATTTATTTGACAGAGAGAGAGAGAGATGTCACAAGTAGGCTGAGAGGCAGGCAGAGAGAGAGGAGGAAGCAGGCTCCCTGCTGAGCAGAGAGCCCAATGCGGGCCTCGATCCCAGGACCCTGAGATCATGACCTGAGCTGAAGGCAGAGGCTTTAACCCACTGAGCCACCCAGGTGCCCAGATGTTACTTTCTATTTCCAGTTTGCTACAAGTTTTTTTTTTAATGTATGTTCAATATTATGAATTGCTTTTCCTGCATCTATTGAGATGATCATAGATTTAATTCATCTCCTTTATTTTATTAATGAAGCAGATTGCATTGAATGATTTTTGATTGTTAAGCCAAATTTTCATTTTTGAAATAACTGTAGTTTGGTTGTGATGTGTAATTTTTTTTGCATTGTTACATTGGATTTGCTAGAATTTGTTTAGAATTTAAAAATATCAACGTCGTAAGAGAGATGGGCCTCCAGTATTCCTTTCTTGTAATGCCCTTGTAATTCCAGTTTTCGTATCAGGATTATGATGGTCTTAAAAAATGAGTTGAAGAGATCTTTCCTTTTGTCTTCTCTGGAAGAATATATGGGAAAATTTGTAGTATTTTTTTTGAGATATTAGTGAAGCCATCTATGCCTATACTTTTCTTCGTGGAAAAGTTTTTAAATAGTTAATTAATTTTAAAATTAATTTTAATTTTGCTAAATTGTATGTGTGTTTATGGATTATGTCTAACTCATTTAAATTTTCAAATTTATTGGCATGTAGTTTTTTGGTTTTTTTTTTTTTTTTTTTTAAAGATTTTATTTATTCGTTTGACACAGAGAGAGAATTACAAGTAGGCAGAGAGGCAGGTAGAGAGAGAGGAGAGAGGAGGAAGCAGGCTCCCCGCCGAGCAGAGAGCCCGATGTGGGCCTCGATCCCAGGACCCTGGGATCATGACCTGAGCCGAAGGCAGAGGCTTTAACCCACTGAGCCACCCAGGCGCCCTGCATGTAGTTTTTTAAAAAAATAGTATCTTTTTACTATCTCTTCAATGTTTATGGGATATATAGGGATATTCTTTTCCTTTGTTCATTTCCTGACATTGATTATTCGTGCCTTTTTTTGAGTTTATTACTATATTAATCTTTTAAACAATAATACTATTTTCTTTAATTATCCCTTTATCATATATGTTTTCTTTTCCATCAGTGTATGTTCCTATCTTTATTATTTCCTTCTTTCTTGTTTCTTTGAGCTGAATTTTCTATTCTTTTTCTAACTTCTTAAAGTGGATACTTAGTGCATTGATTTTCAGCCTCCTTCTTTTTTCTTTTTTGTAAGATTTTTTAAAAGTAATTTCTACACCCAACATGGGGCTCGAACTTACAACCCTGAGATCAAGAGTCACATGCTCCACTGACTGAGCCAGCCAGATGCATGTAGCCTCCTTCTTTTCTATTGTATGCCTTTAAAGTTATATATTTTATATAAACATGGTTTGAATATGTATTCTTTAAACTATTGGGATAATATTGGTTATATAATTTCCTTTATGATTTTTTTTCCTTTGGACTGTGGGTATTTAGCAGTTTACTTCTTAATTTTCTTGACATGGACATTCTAGTTGTTCAGCTTAATTTCATTAAAAGTAAAGAACATACTCTGATATAATTTTGATATTTTGGAAATATGTTCAAATTTGCCTTATGGTTCTGAATTAGGCAGTTTTGGTAAATGTCTTGTGTGTTCTTTTTTTAAAATTTTGTTAATTAACATACAGGCAATATTGGTTTCTGGAATAGAATTCAGTGATTCATCACTTACATACAACACCCAGTGCTCAGCACAAGTGCCCTCCTTGATACCCATCACCCATCTAGCCCGTCCCCCATCTACCTCCCTCCCTCAACCCTCAGTTTGTTTTCTATTCATTAAAAGTCACTTTTGGATTGTTTCCTTCTCTCCTTTTTTTCTTTTCCCCCTTCCCATATGCTCATGTGTTTTCTTTCTTTCTCTCTCTCTCTTTTTTGTTAAGACTTTTTATTTTTTTATTTGAGAGAGAGCACAAGCAGAGGGGAGGAGCGGAGAAAGAGAAGCAGACTCCCTGCTTAGCAGGGAGCCCAATGAGGGGGCTCAATCCCAGGACCCTAAGATCATGACCTGAACCAAAGGCAGACGCTTAACTGACTGAGCCACCCAGGTCCCCCTATTTTCTTTCTTAAATTCCACATATGAGTGAGATCATTTGGTATTTGTCTTTCTCTGGCTGACTTATCTCACTTAGCATAATACACTCTAGCTCTATCCACATCATTGCAAATGGCAAGATTTCATTCTTTTTGATGGCTGAATAATATTCCATTGTAAATACATATACCAGATCTTTTTAATCCATTCATGGGTAAACCATGGATATCCATTCATGGATGGACATTTGGGCTCTCTCCATGGTTTGGCTATTGTTGATAATGCTGATATAAACATATAATGCTGATATAAACAGGGTGCATGTACCACTTTGCATCTGTATTTTTGTATCCTTAGCATAAATATCTAATAGTACAATTGCTGGAACGTGTCCTGTGTGTTCTTGAAAAGAATGTGCATCCTGAAGTCATTAAATTCAGTGTTCTACATGTATGTCCATCAGGAAAGGTTTGTTTTGTGTTGTTTAGACCATCTGTATCCTTACTGATTCTTATTTATTATTCTAGCTGTGAGACAGGTCAGTTAAAATCTTCCACTGCAGTTGTGGATTTGACTATTTCTCTCGTTTTTTTTTTTTGATGTTTTGAAGCTATGTTGCAAGGTACAAGTGAATGTGGGATTGTTGTATCTTTCTGCTGTACTGCATTTTTATTATGCAATGTTCTTCTTTAACTCTGATAACATTTCTTGTTCCAAAGTCTTACTTATCCTTAGTAGTATAGCTACCATTGGTTTCTTTTGGTTGGTGGTTTCATGGTATATCCTTTTTTTTCATCTTACTTTTAACCTTTCTGTGTTATACTCAAATTATTTCTTTTAGCAGTATATAGTTTTTTAAAAATCCATCCTGACAGTCTTTATCTTTTTTATTTCCTTTATTTGAGAGAGAGCGAGAGAGAGAACGTGAGCATGAATGGGGGAGGGGCAGAAGAAGATGAAAAGGGACAAGCAGAATCCCTGCTGAGCAAGGAGCCCAACACGGGGCTTAATCCCAGGATCCCAGGATCATGAGCTGAGCCAAAGTCAGATGCTTAACTGACTGAGCCACTCAGGCACCCTGACAGTTTTTATCTTTTATTGAAATATTTAGTCCGTTTACATGGAAGGTAATTAGTGATATATCTGGGCCTACATCTAACATTTTAGTATTGCTTTTTATTTGTTCCTCCTATTTCTTTTAATCTCTTCTTTTTGAGGGGATTACTTCCTATTATCTCAAGTTAAAGATTATTTTACCTTTTTTATATTGGTTATCCTAGAGATTGTATTATACATCCTTGACTTTTCAAAGTCTAATATAAATTAGTACTTTGTCCTCATGCCAAATAACGTGAAAATCTTAAGACTAGTGTGAATCGATGTGTGGTTTTTGGATCAGCGGTGATATGTGATCTGTGATGGTTAACTTTATGTGTCAACCTGCCAAGGCCACAGTATTTGGTCAAACGCTAGTCTCAATGTTACTGTAAAGAAATTTTTTTAGGTAAGATTAAAAGTACACATTTGTAAAGTCTTTTTTTTAAAAATCAGTAGACTTTGGGGTGCCTGGGTGACTCAGTAGTTAAGCAATTGCCTTCAGCTCAGGTCATGATCCTGGGATCCTGGGATTGAGGCCTGCATTGGGCTCCCTACCCAGCAGGGAGTCTGCTTCTCCTCCCTCTTCCCATCTCCTTTCTCGTGCTCTCTCTCTGAAACAAATAAAATCTTTTTAAAAAATAAATAAAAATCAGTAGACTTTGAATAAAGCAAATTAACTTCCACAATGTGGGTGGTACTCACCCAATCAGTTAAACCTTAAAAAAAAAAAAATACTGGAGTCCTCTGAGGAAGAGGGAATTCTACCTCCAGATTGCCTTTGAACCCAAACTGCAACATCAACTGTTCCCTGGATCTCTAGCAGCCTACTGTGCAGATTTTGGGCTTGCCAGCCCCCATGATCACGTGAGCCAATTCCTTAAAATAATCTTCTTTCTCTCTCACACATGCATGCACATACACATACACACATACCCTATTTTCCGTTTCTCTGGAGAACCCTGGAACCCTGATGAATACTGAGTCCCAAACCAAACCCTGGGGAGTTTACAAGGGTTCCTTTCCTTGGCAGGCCCCAAACTTTCATTTTTGTCTCCTTGCCTTATAAGTTGGTCAAAAGTTTTACTCATTTTCTCTGCCTCTCAGCCATCTCTACATGACTTAGAGGATCTCTGTAGGGAAAAAGCAGTCCCCAAAGCTCGGTTCATTTCTCTGGGTTTCTGTCTTTTCTTAGGTCTTGACCTCGTAATTGTCACTGCCATGTGCGTTCTCTGGTGCCCTCAAACAGATATTGAATGACTTCCCCAGATTTTCTAGGTGTTCTCAGTGGGAGGGTTGGTCTGATTTATCTGGTCCACTCTTACCAGCAGGGATTCTCCTGGCATTGGTGGTTGTATGTCCTTCTAGATCAAAATCTGTGCAGGAAGTGTTAGGCCCTTTTCGAATTAAGACTTCAGTTCTGCTTTTGTTAAATTTGAGGAGCTTTTGAGACATCCATAGTAAGATAACAGTCAAGTGGTTGGATAACAAAACCAGAAGTTGGGAAGAGAGATTTCTGTGGGAGAAAAATTTTGGTATCAGTAGTGTGCAGATAACACTAAAAAGGATGACATGGGGGCGCCTGGGTGGCTCAGTTGGTTAGGCGAGTGCCTTCGGCTCAGGTCATGATCCCGGAGTGCCGGGATCGAGTCCCACATCGGGCTCCCAGCTTCATGGCGAGTCTGCTTCTCCCTCTGACCTTCTCCCCTCTCATGCTCTTGCTTACTCTCTCTCTCTCAAATAAAAAAACAAAACAAAACAAAAACCTTTAAAAAGGATGACATGAATGAAGCACTTAGGAGAGAGTCTAGATTGAGAAAAGAATAAAGAATTGGGCCTGGGAATGCACTTTAGGGAAATCCAATGTTTGGCAGTTACAGGAGGAAGTATGAGTGAAGCACCAGGAAGAGGTTGTCTGAGGGATGGGAGAAAACCATGACAGGGTAGTGTCATCGAAGCAGGAAAAAGAAGATTTAAAGATGTAGAGAATGGTCACCTATGATTTATCTGATGAAAAGTCTGATAAAATAAGGCCTAAGAATTGTCTGAGTATTTGAACCTTGCAGATACAGCGGAGACACTTGATAGGTGGCCATACTTGTGAAGCGGTGTGGGTGTACAACCTCAGAGGAGTGATTCAGGACCGTGGGAGGCCCGCCCAGCAGCCCTCACCCTGGTAGCTCTCCATCTCTAATCTCATAATGAGCTCCATGCTATCTCAACTTGAAAGACTTATTTGAAACCTGTGCTCTATCCTTTTGGCAAATAACTTGGGTAATACCCATCAAGAGAATAGAAGGATAGTAGTGTTCCTACTTCTTCCCAATACTTACCAGCTCTTCAGGGAGCAAACCTGTATTTCTTGTTCTAAATGGAGACAACAGCTGCACCTCCTGAGGTGAGCTTTCATTGCTCGCCCCCACAGAAATTCTCTAACACTGGATGTCTCACCAGAACCAGGAGGCCCAGGAGATGCTGATTTCTCATCCTAGAGATGCATGGTTTCTCATAGCAAGCCATTTCTATTTTGAGCTCTCGGTGTAGCTTTCTTTAATCTCTGGTCCAGAGAAAAATTTAGGCTAAAGGAGAACTTGTTACTTCTATTTGCCAATATTTCAGGAAAAGTCCAGTTTCAGGAATTGGGAAAAGTGGCTGTAATAGTGTGCATTTAATTCACTATAATCTTAATTTTCTAGAAAACATTAAAGCTTTTTTGCTTCCCTGTGGAAACACTTGGCCATGTGTTTGCATATTTATGGTTAGTTTGACTACTCAACACACTGATGGTAACTAGGCTAGTGAAAGGGGGCATTCCTAGCAAGGAAAACAGTCACCGCAAAGCCCATTCCTCTTGTGGGGCAAATGTGGAGTAAAATAGAGGCCCTTGCTCTGAGCCTAGCAATTTGGAAACATGTGCAAAATGAATTTGGTTATTTCTTTAATTTGTCTGATTCACACCTGATGAGGCAATCAGAGCCTCTGAGTGAGGCATGAAATTATATAGCAAAATGGTTCACTCAAAAGGGAGAATACTTCAGAGAGAAGCCATTCTGCCACTTTGGGGAAAAGCTGTTTGGACACAGTTTAAGTCTCATTAAATGTGGTTTTTAATCAATGCAATCCTGGCCAAGTTTAACCCTATTCACTTGGTAGGTTTTGATGGTTATTAAGGAGGAATCTACCCATATATGATAATATCCTTATGAGTTAGATAAAGTAATTTATTGCATGACTGGTGAGATGACACAACCTGAAATGTTTTAATTTTATGCAGTCGAGTCATTGAGTCTTTCTGATGTGGAGCCCTAAATGCAGTGTGGGAATGACAGAGTACTTGCCCTGCCTGCATCACAGTATTGTGAGGATCAGACAGGATGATGTATGGAAAGCTGTAGAGAAAGATGGGACTTTGTTTACTGTAACATAATCACCTCCTCTTCAGAGATTGTGACTGTGGCTTTACCTCCAGTCAATCATCAAGTGTTGGAAGCTTTCTGTATCACAACACTGCTCCATTGTATCAGCCTCCAGTGCTCACAAACCACCAGGACTACTACAAACCTTTAGGAGACTTAAAAAAAAAAAAAGCCTACTATAAGCACTGAGGAAGGTAGCCAAGAGCTTAATCTGAAAGGTCATAGATGGTGTCTCGTGATTGGTCATTTTATCAGCTTAGAAGGAAAAGTGCATTTTCATTGGCTGGTGATGGTTATAATAGATAATTCTGTCAGTACCAAAGCTGTTAAGCAGAGCAAAAGAGAGCAGGATAAGGTTGGTGTACCATAGGGTTCTCCAGAGAAACAAAATCAAATGGATATGTACATATATCCTCATAGCTCGCTATCTATCTGTCCATCCATCCATCCATCCATCCATCCATCTATGTCTGTATTTGTTTTTGAAGATTAATTTATTTTAGAGGGAGAGAGCACACAAGCAGGGGGAAAGGGCAGAGGGAAAGGGAGAGAATCTCAAGCAGACTCCCTGCTGAGCACAGAGCCTCTTGCAGGGGCTCAATCTCACCACCCTGAGGTTAGAGCTGAAATCCAGAGTTGGCTGCTTAACAGACTGAGCCACCCAGGGCCCCTATCATCTATTTATCATAGGAATTAGCTTACCTGATTACAGAGCCCAAGAGGTCCCATGATCTGCCATCTGTAAGCTGAGAAACCAAGAATGCTGCCGGTGTGAATCAATCTGAGCCCAAAGCCCTGAGAACCAGGGAAGCCAATGGTGTAAGTCCTGAGAACCATGAGCACCCATGTCCAAGGGCAGAGAAGGTGGATGTCTCAGCTCAATCCGAGAGCAAATTTATTCTTCCTCTGTCTTTCGGTTCTACTCAGGCCCTCAGTACGATGATGCCCACCTGCACTGATGAGGACAAGCTATTAAGTTTATTTATTCAAATGTTACTCTCTTCTAGAAACACTGTCACAGACACACCCAAAAATAATGTTTTACTAGCTATCTGGGTATCCCTTAGGACCACTCGAGTTGACACATAAAATTAACCATCACAGTTGGAGAAGAGATAAGAGAGAAAAAAAGAAAAAGAAAGAGCAGGTGGTTCAAAAGTGAGTAGCATAAAGCAGCAGCAATGACTAAAAGTGATAATGAAGGCAATAATAAGGAACCCTGGGTCAGTGGAGAAAGAAATTTTATTTTTTTAATTTTATTTTTTAAAAAAGGTTTTATTTATTTATTAGAGCACAAAAAGGGGGAGTGGCAAGCGGAGGAGGAGGAGAAGCAGGCTCCCTGGTGAGCAGGGAGCCTGATGCAGAGCTTGATCCCAGGACCCTGGGATCATGACCTGAGCTGAAGGCAGGTGCTTAACTGACTAAGGCACCCCGGCGCCCTGTGAAGGAAATTTTAAAGTTTTTAAATTTGGAAGGGCTAGAGACTATGTAGTCCAGGCATGGAAAATATACAGGTCATGAGGGGCAAGTTCCCCATCTTATGCTTGCAGCAGACATTGCTGGTCATTTGTTGTACACTTCCTACTCAGGGCATCTGAGTGAGAAGGCAGTGATTCCCAAAGCTGAAGTACTTGCTCTGTGGGATTATGAAGAATCTTACCTCAAGCCATTGGAACCGTGTGCAAAAGGGATGGATGTAACTTGCTAAATTACCTGGTTCTCATGGGATAAGACCAGCAGAGCTGTGGGTCTTAGGATTAAGGCCTGCCCTAATGACTTCATTTTAACTTGATCATCTGCAAATACTGATTCCAAATGCAGTCACATTCTAGTACTCAGGGCTTCAATATGTGAATTTGTGGGGGTGGGGTGGGGGGACACAATTTAACCCCCCATGGTGAGGTTAAGTTTTCCCTAAGTGTTAGGTCTCTGGCTATGGGAACAGCTAAAATCTAGTCAAATGACTCTCTTAATACAGCCATGTTTAACATTAGGATCCATTTATCAAGAAGTTGCAAATAATAGACCATGTGGCTAAATTCATAAATGATTATGAATTCTATGTTTATTGTATAATAAGGATGTTCAAGGTGGATATTACTATGGTTAAGAAGGAGAGGGAATAGCCAGGCAGAGGTGATATCCTGTAAGCAGAGAATGATTCCTATGAAACTTCGGAGTGAGGTTTTGCTCTTCTGCTGCTAGTTATGGGAATGGTCCAAGAACTACTATAGCTCGGGCAGCTGGCCTGTATCCTTGGACAAGGCTCCTCTATACATAAAGAGCTAAAGATAAATATATAAACTGGGAGATGAGGAAACCACCATGTTCTCTACCACTGGAGAGAGCACACAGGCACTTGAGATGGGCAGAGCTCTCTGCTGCTTGAGAGCCCTGCTCCCCAAGAAAAATACTGAAATTGGTCTTTGGTGCTGATTCCGTCCTTCCTATCTTTTCCTTCCAGTGACCCCATTGTATGGTGGCCTCCTTTCCAACTCCCTCAAATACCTGGGACCATGTTCTGCCCCTCTTCCTCCTGTTGAAAACTATTTTTAAGGGGAGCTCTAAAATAGATTAATTCACATTTAGGTGTAAATGACTGATAAGTGTCTAAAGTGGCTCTGTCTTGAGTGATTTGTAAGTGACTGTCAAGGCCTTAAATTAGAGGAGCGAAGCTACAAGGCCAGACATATGAATCATCCCGTTCTCAACAGCACCTCCTTTATTAGCTAATCAGCCCCTAAATTAAAATGCCACTCTGTTCATTTATCCCCTACAATTGTCAGCAATCTAGGAATTTGCTGATTACATTAGCAATTTTTCTTTAATTCCAGGAAGATGCCAAATAGAAAGTTATGAAGCTATTCAGCCTAGGATTGGTTACCATGCTTAAATCACCTGCCTCTGCCCAGCAATCTCATCTGGTTTATCCAGAATTGGATAGTGCAAGGCTTGCCCTTCAGCCCTTATCACAGCCTCCTCCCTTTAGCTGGCCTGGAAGTATAAAATCTAGTCCTGGTTGTTCGTTGGTAGTCAGAAGGGAACAGCTCTTTCCACCATGATCTTGATGGTGCCACATAGTGCAGAATCACTAAGAGAAGGACTTCTCCTATTTCTTTCTGGAATGAAACTCACCAGCCTTCCTTTGTCTGTGCTCAATCAGTCTATTGTCTAACTCAGTCGAAGAGAGAGGGTATAGATACCTTGGTCCAGGTGAAGTTTATGTATAGACACAGGTGTAGACGTAGGTGTAGGTATTGGGGCAGGTATAGATGAGGGAGTTGGCAGAATCTGTGGGAGGTGATGATTGCCCAGGACTGAATGTTTCTTGGATCCTGACTTAATTCCTGACTGTCCCGCAGTGCCTCTGGAGTGTGGTTTTTGGTCAGCCACGACACGTGGTTGTCAGCTGCCAGAGAGCCAACACCCTCACCCCTCAGGAGAGTTCACAGTACCCTTCAAAGGACAGGTAGGATTTCTCTCAGGGGGTTGACACAAAAACAGAAAATCCTAGCTCTTGCTCTCTCTCTTACTCCAACAATTGACCTAATAACTGTAGAGGACATAGTAGCAAGTGGTGGAGACAGGCAAAAGGACCAGCAGATAATAAATAATTCAGGGAGAAATACATTCCGGAAAACCAAGTTCATGTGATTGGAGAGTTTTTTGATAAATAGAACTTGTTTCCAAACACTCATTACATTCTATTGTTATCACAAAGCTAATTTATTCTGATTTAAAAAATTATTTTTCATGAAAAGAATGGCTGGGGGAACTGAGTTCTGGGCAGACCAGTCCCATGGTTACCTTTAAACAGCTTACATTAAAATGCATTTTTAAGTTAATTGTCATCTCATTGACTTTCTTTGGCCTTGGGATCCAACAGGTGTCATTCTATACTTGAAGGCTTTATTTTTGCAGAGAACGGAAGGGTGAAGATTCAAGTCTGTGTTCCCAGCACACACCCCCAAAGCATGGTATTCCTGTTTGGTTGGGTGAATTCTTTCAGGGGCATGATGCAATTGATTGATGGCCTGCCTGGCTGTCTGACTGCCTGCCCACCCACACTCTTTTCTTTCCTCTAGCTTATAAATGTGTTATTTGATATACACAAAAAAAATTTAGGTACTCTAAAAGAAAAAAAAATAAAAGCTACACCTCAAACACTAAACCTTCAAACAGCACCAAAAACCCCTTTAAAAAGTCTCTTTCCCCACAATTTCTTAGTTCTCTACCCTCCAGGCAGCCAACATTCAGTTTCTTACGTGTTTTTCCAAAGATCTGCTAAGCAAATATTAATATAAATGTATTTGTCTCTCTCTTTCACATATATAATTATACTATACATGTGGTACAATGTCTTGCTTTTTTCATTAAATAATATTTCTTAGTTATTATTCGTTTTAAAAAAAATTATTTGAAAGAGAGAATACATGGGGGAGGGCAGAAGGAGAGGGAGAGAGAATCTAAGCAGACTTCATGCTGAGCGGGGTGCCCCACACAGGGCTCAATCTTATGACCCTGAGATCACGACCTGAGCCAAAACCAAGAGCCGAACCAACTGTGCCAAGCCAGGTGCCCCTCTCAGGTATTATTTGTTTTATCTATCTATCTATCTATCTATCTATCTATCTATCTATCTATCTATCTATCTATCTGTCTAATCATTGGCCAAATTCTTTGTAATGGCTGCATAGTGTCCCATTTTATGAATGTACCCTAATTTACTTATCACTCGTCTATTGATGGTTGGATTATTTTGTCTTTAGCTGAAATGATTTCTAAGGTGGAGGGGGGAAGCCTATATAGCAACCCTGGACTTTGTTTTGATGGAAGGTATCTTCTGGATTGTTGGGACAATTAAGGGGCATTTGTGGAGGCTGGTGGGAAGGAGAAGGATTACATCGGAGGACAGATGTCCAGTAGGGGACTGGGTGACGTCTTGCTGCATGGGATGGGATTTCATTCTTTCCTCTGCCTCCCCAGGAAATACCACTTAGCAAATTGTATTGCTAGGCACTGTTGTAGGTACAGCATGGCAGTAAACAAAACAGTCTCTGCTATTACGGTGTTTTACATTCAGTGGAGGAAAATAAAAGTAAAAGCAAATAAACATAACTTTACTTTTTTAGAAAAAATTATTTTGGGGGGGGAGTGCAGGTGTGAGGGGAGGAGGAGCAGAGGGAGAGAATCCTTAAGCCGACTCCCCACTGAGTGGGGAGCTCGATCTCACGATCCATGAGATCATGACCTGAGCCAAAACCAAGAGTCTGACATTTAACTGACCGAGCCACCCAGGAGCCCCAAACATGTACCTTTTCTAAAGCCAAATAATGTAGGAGCTGGAGAGTGACATAGGGTGTTGCCGTTGTCTCTCTGCTGGAGGCAATGCTGTGGGATGCCTCAGGCAAGATGGGTTCAGGGTGGGCTGAACAGAGACTGCTGGCTGGTGCCATCCCATCTGGGTTGCCAGGAATGCCTGGTGGTCCCCCTGCCTCCCATCCACATTCCCACACTGGCCTCCAGTGGGGCGGGGCAGCAGCTGCTGCCTCTGCAGCCATCTTTCTGGGTCTGTGGTAGAATTTGGGGGAAGGGAGAGGGGAAAAGAGGAAAATCATAGAGTGAGGAGATGGTGGCCCAGGGAAAGATGTGGATATTCTACCATCCGATTAATTCAACATCACTGAATCACCGAAGGGCTTCTCATCATTCACTGTCTAGCAGGGGGCAGGGAAAATTATCCATTATTCAACATGAGCTGAAATGAAAACGCCACACTTTGTAAAACATGCAAGGTTACCTACTATGGTAACTGCTTCCAGAGTTTTAATGTGTCTGCAGCACGGCTAATTAACTTGCTCTGAGCTTCGTTGGAATTCCTATTTGAGATGATTGTCTTGGTAACTGAATGTACCACAGAGAGCGGGAACATCAGGAATGCCATTTGGGGCTGCTTTAGCAATCAGCCTTCTCAGAGTTCTCTAAGCCACCAGTGGGGTGGGCCGTCCCATGACCTGTGTGGTCCCTCTCAGACTGATGGGCTGCACAGCTTCTCCAGAAGCCGCATAGCCCATTGTGCTATGTGTGTTGTGGTTTAGCATCCAGGCTCTGAAGTCAGACCAGTCTGGGATTTCACATTCACTGGCAGCCGTTTACTGCGAACCTCAGGTGTTTAACGGCCCTGTCTCCTCATGTGTCAGGTTAGGCTACTTCAGGTCCATGCTTCGGGGAGATACCATAAAGCTTACAGTAGACATGTTTGTAGAGCACCTAGGCTGTCTTCAGCTCTCACTGAATAGCTGTTTTCTCCCATCTCCTCCTCCTCATTCTTCATCATTATCGCCACCACCAACACTGTATTTTTTCCTTTCTGTCTGCGTGTCTAATTTGTGTGCTGGGATTTGAGGTGTGATGTCCCAGCTGGGCAAACTGTAAAAGGCAGTATTGGCACAGATGAAACCATTTCTTAAAGCCTCAGGGACGGACAAATTAGGTGACCTGAGGCCCGGTGGGTCCAGGCTTTGCCGCTGCCACACTATTTAGGTCAATCCCTTCATCTCTTTGGGCTCTGCCCTCCTCTTTGGCAGGACTCATCTCTCAGGTCCTGTCCTGCTCAGAGGAGAGTGGTATCTAAAGGAGCACACCTAGATAAGTTCGGGTGTGTTTGGCAGTGAGTAGCAAAGTAACCAAGTAACAGGGGCTTAAACAAATGTCCTAGACTTAAGAAAATTTCTTAACAAGTTTTAGCAAATCAAATCCAGCAATGAATAATTCGATTACATATTATAACCAAGCTGAACTAGTTTTCTCTGTGTATGCCCTGAATATAGCTCATTTTAATAATTGACTTAACATGTATGTAGTTTCCTCTACATCATTCAATCATTTCTTGAGAACATTGGTTGTATCTTATATGCTTTTGTACCTCCTAGAGTTCCTAGCTTAGTGTTTTGCTGAATAACTATTTGTTGATTTAAATCAAAAAAATTAGAATAAATGCAAAATCCTGGATAATCTTCATAATACCCAGTACTTTACCACCAGGTATGTCTTGAATCTATCAACAACTTGTAAATTAGTAGATTGCTAAGACTTCTTTTTTTTAGCTAAGTGGTTTACATACATAATTCCTTGAGAGCTCTCAACACATCACAAGAATATTATTAAGCAACAATTAACCTTGTGAACAAAAGAGAAGTCACGAACATTATTTATTACTTTGCCAGTCTTAATAAAGACCTAATGTGCTAATAGCGTCTCATGGAGACAGCTGCCATCAGTTAAGTAAAAACATCATTAAGTTGCAATCACAGGTATCAGTAGAGGCAGAAACTACTAGTTTTATGATTGCTGGCAGGCATTTACTGGTTTATGGTTATCCATTCCAATAGCTGTTGTATTGTGTTATTTTATGACTGCCTATTAAACACATTCACATTGACACACATTTACTGAATATTATGGTAGAGAGACACTTTAAGAGTATCACACCCAACATTTTTCAAACTGTGGCCCAAAGATCTCTTAGAAGTTTCTGAAAAACTCTTAAGGGACTTTCTGGGTGTTGTCAGGTCAAGGAGATATATAGTTCAATGGGCAAAGCAGGGCACTTTGATAAGGCTATCTTGATATAAGATTCATCTGGGGTCAGTCATTTTGATGTAG
The DNA here is from genome assembly GCA_002007465.1 of Ailurus styani. Lineage (NCBI taxonomy): Eukaryota > Metazoa > Chordata > Mammalia > Carnivora > Ailuridae > Ailurus > Ailurus styani. The sequence goes on along the minus strand of LNAC01000027.1, from coordinate 2,491,229 downwards.
ATGTCCTGGCACAGCTATACAAAACGACCCTGTAAAACCATAAAATCACTGGTTGTTATTATCAGTAATGTGTGCAATATCTACCCTTGATTTTTATTCCACCCCAACCCCTACTCCTGTTACAGTGGTTTTCATTTTCCATTTTATTCACTGACCTATTGTTTGAATTTTTATGCATATTTATTATTTTTTACTCAGAAAAATATTAGAGATATTTCTTATAAGTCTGATTAAACTGGGAGAGGTTCTGAGGACCATGAGGCTTATCTCCGCAAACCAGCATTACATAGGAATATTATGAAATGAAAATGTATATTACCAAAAGTTCTGAGAGTACTGCTAGAAATGTAATTGGCAATTTCCTGTGCAGTCTGGAGCTGAGAATAAAGGGCTAAATATCTGTACACAAAGCGTCTTTAACTCTGATGGAAGAATGGATGTGAGACATGGACCAGCCAAGGTGTAAGACATTCTCAGAGAATTCCTGAGCCTCACCCTGTCTCTGAACCTCATCCACCCTTACTGTATCCTTCAGTATGATCTCATCTCTACTTCTCTGCCCCGGAATGGTGTCAGCAGCATGGTAAAGCTCAGGTATAGTATGGGCTTATTAATTTTTCACATTACTTGATGTATTAGTTTCCTGGCTTCTGTAACAAATTTCCACACACTTGGCAGCTTAAAATAACAGAAATTTATTCTCTCATGGTTCTGGAGACCATAAATCCCAAATCAAGTGTCAGCAGAGCCATGCTTCCCCTGAAGGATCTAGGGGAGAATCTTTCCCTGAATCTTTACTTTCCAGAAGGTTAATTCAGGTGTTCCTTGGTGTGTGGCTACAGAATTCCAATCTCTGCCTCTGTTTTCGTATGGCCTTTTTCCTATGTCTGTGTCTTTTCTTTCTTTCTTTCTTTCTTTCTTTCTTTCTTTCTTTCTTTCTTTCTTTCTTTTTCTTTCTTTCTTTCTTAGATTTTATTTATTTATTAGAGAAAGACTGAGTGAGAGAGAAGAGAGAGAGAGAGAGAGCACAAGCAGGGGTAAGGGCAGAGGGAGAGGGAGAAGCAGACTCTCCACTGATCAGGGAGCCTGACTCAGGGCTCCATCTCAGTACCCCGGGATTGTGACCTGAGCCGAAGGCAGATGCTTAACCAACTGAGCCACTCAGGTGCCCCATGTGTCTTCTGTTTCTTACAAGGACACTTGTCATTGGTTTTAGGGCCCACCCTGATAATCCAGAATCACCTCCTCATCTCAAAGCCCTTAACTTAATTATATCTGCAAAGATCCTTTTTCCAGATAAGGTAACATTCAATCTTTTACCATATAAGGTAATGTTCACAAGTTCTGGGATTAGGGTGTGGATATATCTTTTTGATGTGGATATATCTACTACATTTGGTAATTAAAAAAGAAAATGGGCAATTTTTTTAGATACTGAAAGTTTGATTTTGTTTTCTCCTGAGTCAAAACGTCCCTTGGTCAGAACATATGCTACAAGCATAGTGTCACTTACTTGACTTGGGAGCTGTCCTCTAGGTCAGCTGGAGCCATTTGCCTACTTTTGGCTGTTCCATGTGAGCTTCGACTAGAATAAAACTTACACAAGTAAACTTAAGTTTGGAAACTTCTACTTCTTGTATAATGACTTCACTTTACTGTGAGGAAATGGAGATGCAGAGGTTGCCAAGCACACTGCTTTTGAGTCCTAGGGGCTGCAGATTCTGTCCCATCTTTGCCAATCGCCAGTTCTGGGACTGTTGTTCTATTACCTGATTCATGACTCTTTAATTGCTTCATTGATAAAGAGGTGATAATAATACTTCTGCCTCTAACTTGTTAGAATTGGTATGAGTATAAAAATGAGCTTTGAAAATAGGTATGAACCTCTGTTTTTGATGTTATGATGATTTTTCAACATATATTTGAAATTGGCCCTGAAATGTGTTTATGCCTCTACATTAAACGTGAATAGGCAAATGGGTTATAATGAACTCTGAGCTAGAAGGGACTTATTCCACCAGTATAACCTGCAGCTATCTATGGAGCTACTGAGAACACACACAAAAATTATAATTTAAAGATTCAGAAAGGGAAATAAGGAGGCAGCTGTGAATAATAGGACCAGTGTAGAGCAGAGTTGGCAGATTCACAAGCTTAGAGGCTGGGCAGGTAATGTAATCAAATAAAGCATGGGAGAATAAAAATAGGAACAGACATGTAATGGAAAATGGTTGAGGGGCAATGATAGGGAGTAGTGGGGATTGTAGTGGACTGGGGCTTGTGGAGCAGAATTTGGTTCAGACTAAGGGAAACAGCTATTCTTCGGTTGCCTGCTGATGTTTGCCATTGAGACGCAATTCTAGTAGGTTAGATCTTCCAAGGAAGAAATCTGGAGTTTTACATGAAATATTCCTGTATCATTAGGTGGTTAGGTGGGCCTATACAGTGACAACACACAGCCCCCACATTCCAGTGGCTTAACAAAAATTTATTTCTCTTTCATGTGAAGTCCTCTGGGAGTCTGGGAGCAAGCGGTCCAGGCTCTGCTATCTTAAGACCAGGTTTCCATGTTTCCAGTGGGTTGAATTGTATTGTATTATGGGTTGAACTGTATTACTCTAAAATGATATGTTGGAGGTTTAATCCCTAATACATGAGAATGTAACCTGACTTAGGGATAGGGTCTTTACAGAAGTATTCATGTTGAAGTGAGGTCATCTTGTAAGTCCTGATCCAATATGGGTGGTGTTTTTCTAAAAAGGGGAAATTTTGGACACAGGGACATGGACACAGAGAGAATGCCATGGGAGGATACGGAGTTATACTGCTTTCAGGCAAGGCACTGGCAGAGGCAAGGACAGAGGCCTGGAAGAGATCCTTCCCTAGAACTTTCAGAGAGAGCATGGCCTGGCCAATCCCTTGATCTCAAGCTTCTAGATTTCCAGAATTTTTTTTTTTAAGATTTTATTTATTTGATGGAGACAGAGGACACAAGAAGGCAGAGAGGCAGACAGAGGGAGAGGGAGAAGCAGGCTCCCCACTGAGCAGGGAGCCTGATGCAGGGCTCCATCCCAGGAGCCTGGGATCATGACCTGAGCTGAAGGCAGATGCTTAACTGACTGAGCCACCTAGGCACCCCTAGACATCCAGAATTCTGAAACAATAAATTCTGTTGTTTAACCCACTCAGTTTGTGATACTTTGTAACGGCAACCCTAGGAAACTAGTACATACACAGGAGCTTTTCCCTAGCTCAGCCTTTAAGATATATGTCCTTTGTGCTCACAGTCTGTTGGCCGGAGGGAGTCATGTGGCCCTGCTGACTACAAAGGGTCTGGGAAGTGTGCTCAGAAGAAGATAAATGGATGTTGGTGAGTGCTAGTAATATCTATTCTCTACTCCTGATTTTAGAATATTAGTATCTAATGCAGTTTGAAAAAAAAAAAAAGAAAGCAAGACTGAGCAAGACAACACTGAATGAGTCAAACAAACCATTCTTTGCTCTTGGTATCACCAGTGGGTTCCTGAGGACAAGTGTGTGGGCATTGCTGGTCCGTTCATGGGGTAAGATTTGTGCTTCTGATGGAGTGCAGATTTTGGTCATGGGCAAGGACAAGCACAGTTGGTACATGGAGACTTTGACATGAAATGTAGGTCTGAGCTTGGGAAAAAGATTCCAGAACATGAGACAGTGCAATATGTTCTAGGGATTTGGAGCAGAGAATGCAAAGTTTTAGATGGAGCTGATTTTTTTTTTCCCTCTCCTGTGGTCCCTTGACCTCTTTTTCCTCCCTATTGAACACATATTCCACTCTCCCCATGAATCTGACCGGTCCTACCTGATTCATCTACATTATAGGTCAAGTTGGTTTTTAGAGATAACCCTGGGAAGCTGCCCAGCATTTGTGGCATTTTCTGTGGAAACATTGCCATCTAAATTTCAAACAACCAGCTTAGAAAAGAATTTTTACAAAACAGCTTGGGGGTGAGTGTGGGACCGTGTGTGTGTGTGTGTGGGGTGGTATGTCCCTGTATGTATGCATTTACAACCTTAATTTATATTCAACCTAGCAACAACATTTTAAAATTATTTGTGTGCAATATACTTTACTCATGTACATATAATTTAAAAGTAATATATCTAGCTGCTTTCAATGGAATTTCTCTCAGAATATATATCATATTTACTTGGCTTATAGAATGTGCTCAAAATTATTCTTAAAGAACATGCTTGGTTGATTTTACTGGAGCCAAAAATTTTTTTTTTAATATTCTAAAAAGCAGGAGAAAGAAATAAGACAAATTGTACTGTTCATGTACTGTGGCACAAGCTGGAGAAATATAATTGGGCTTCAGGCCAAATTCTGAAGGCAATCGGAGCTGCTTATGTCAATTGGGCATAATTATTCCTCAGCTCCTGTTGACAGGAAGAAAAATTGATAGTGATCTGCTTCTCGATGCTGGGGATTCAGAGAGAATATTTGGGCTCCAGTTCATGGCAGATGGGCGTGTGTAGAAGGCACAGAGTTGTCATTTCTGGGGAGCAGGGAATCCTCCAGTTTGGAGGAGTCCTGATGAATCAGCTGCCTTGGGCCATCTGTTCTATGGCTGAAGGCAGCACCATGCACTTAGTAAATGTTTGTAGAGTGAATAATGAATCTTTCCCAGAGAACTTCCCTGAAAGTTTGTCTGCCTTTTCTTCATGGTCCATTCTCTGGTGACCATCCATGGGAAGGCACAAGGTCTGTGCTGCACAGGCTCAAGGCCCCACTCCTAGATTTTTATTCAGTAAATATTTACTGAAACTGCTAGGCATTAGGGACTCTGTTAAGTCCCAGAGGGTTAGTTAATGAGAGCCCAAACAGAAAAAAGGGTTTTTCCTGAAAAAGGAGAGCTTGATGTCTGGACACAGGCTCCAGTAAAGCAGAAATGGTAACGTGAAGACTTGGGAGGGAGATAGGAGCCGCAGCCTGCTGATTTCTTTTGACTTCAGGGCCATAATCTGTTCATGCAAAAGGTTCTTATGCCCGACGCATTCCTTCCATCTGGTGCCTGGGTTGTACTCCCTGCTTCCTTGGAACCCTTATGCTATCAGTTTCCTATGCTCAGTTATATTTTCGCACATAAATGTGCTGAAGTCTTTTTGTGGCAAATTGAGAGGGTTTGTTTACCAGTGTCACCCCTTCCTCGTGCCCCTCCCCGTCCCCCCCCCAACCCTCAAGCATGGCTCCTGCCTCTGTGCCAGAACTGTCCCCGTGAGGGTCACTCGTATCTGCCTGCTGCATTCATGTTTAAGGCCACACTGTTAATGTTTGTGTGGCATTTGACCCTGAAACTCTCCTTCTTGTCTTCTGTGACCTCAAATGCTCTTGATTTTTCAATTACTTTCCTGGTTCTTTTCTTTCAGGCATCATCACAAGCAACTCTTATTCCACCCACTCTTTAAATGATTTCTTTCTGAGGTTTAGATTTTGGCCACCTCTTCTCTCTACTCTACTTACTTTTAACTAGGTGATTTCATCCACTCTCATGTGCTTAGTCAGCCACTATCCATGCCAGCCATTCCCAAATCTGTTATTTCCAGCCTAGATTTCTTTCCTGAGCCAGACCACATACCTACTGCATGTTTAGTATCTTCACTGCTATGTCCCCCAGGAACCTCAAAGCCAACAGTGAAGAAGTGAGCTCTTCATGTCCCCCCACATACTGCTTTCTCCCCACCTCAGGGCACAAACATTCCATACTCATTTACCTAAATCATTCCACAATTAACTAGATACTGTGTCTCATCAATCCTACCAACTTTGTTTTTCAGGGACTTCCCCTTTTCTTCATTCCTACTCCCACTAACTCAGGACAGGTCTCACCATTTTTTTTCCTTGGATTTCTGCTGTGGCTTTCACCTCCCTGGCTGGCCTGCCACAATGGGACACAATGAGACACAATGAGAAGGTGTCAATCTAGAAACCAAGGAGAGAGGCCTCAGGAGAAGCCAAACCTCCCACCTTGATATTGGACTTTGGGCCCCCAGAACTGTGAGAAAATAAATTTCTGTTGTTTAAGCCACCCAGTCAGTTGTATTTGGTTAGGGCAGCCCTACCTGACTAATATATACCCTTAAATAGGTTCTTCCAAAATCAAATTTGATCATATCACTGTGTGCCTTCTGGCTAAATGACAGAATGTTCCAAGCTCTCTCTCTCTCTCTCTCTCTCTCCCTTTGCAAATGTTCTTTCCTTGTATAAGTTGTTCTGCACTGTCCAGACCATCCCCTTCCCAGTTAACTTCAGTTTATCTCTTGTGACCTGACTCTTCCCTCTCTTGACCATGGGGTGATGTCCCAAAACTTCCGTAGACCTCAGCTGTCCCCCTTCACAGATGGTGAGCTTTTAAAGGCTAGGACTGAGGTCTTTTTTTTTTTTTTTTTTAAAGATTTTTTTTTTTTGACAGAGAGATCACAAGTTGGCAGAGAGGCAGGCAGAGGGAGAGGGGGAAGCAGGCTCCCTGCTGAGCAGAGAGCCCAATGTGGGCCTCGATCCCAGGACCCTGAGATCATGCCCTGAGCCGAAGGCAGTGACTTAACCCACTGAGCCACCCAGGCGCCCCTAGCACTGAGGTCTTATTCATCTTTCTATTTTTACCACTCTGCGTGCTTAGGATATAGTTGGTATCAAAAATGATTTTGGATGAGTGAACAAATAGTAAAGCTTTTTTTTTTTTTAAGATTTTATTTATTCATTTGACACAGAGAGAGAGATTACAAGTAGGCAGAGAGGCAGGCAGAGAGAGGAGAGAGGAGGAAGCAGGCTCCTCGCTGAGCAGAGAGCCCGATGTGGGCCTCAATCCCAGGACCCTGGGATCATGACCTGAGCCGAAGGCAGAGGCTTAACCCACTGAGCCACCCAGGCGCCCAGTAAAGCTTTTTATTTTCAGGGATACAAAAGAAATTTTGACAAATCATTGTGTTACCAGACTGATGAAAGGACAATTAGGGAGTAGCCTTTTCTTGGGTCCACTTTACATTATGGTCTACTGGACTTACACGTGCTGGTGGCCCAAAGACCAAGAACAACATTATCCTTAATGTCATCATTGTAATAATAATAGCAGTTTTCATTTATTAAGTCAATGCTATATACCTGAAGTATGCCATGGATTACTAAAGTGTTCTGAGCCCCATTCTAATGTGTACATGAAGGTTTTTTCCCTAACATCAACAATTGTCTAATACCGGCTAAACATCCTACAAATCAACTCAATTCCAACACTACCTACCTGGAGATAGCATCAGATTCCATAGGTTAAGGGCTCAGTCTCCTAAGACTGCCCCATCCTACTGCAGATGCTAACCACAAGTAGTAGGTCCCCACTAGTAGGATGGCAAAGCATCCATTTGTCCAACTTGGCTGCAAATTGAAGGTTCCAACAACCCTCTCCCTTGGGTTTGATTAATTTGCTAGAGCAAATTCTGAGCTCATAGAACTCAGGAAACACTTACACTTCTCAGTTTATTAAAGGATATGATAAAAGATATAGATGAATATTCAGATGAAGAGATACAGAAGGTGAGGTTGCGGGGAGGGGTCCCAAGCCCAGGAGCTTGGTTCTATCCCCATGGAGTTGGGATACATCACCATCCTGGTACATGGATGTGTTCACCCACATGGAAGCTCCCAAAACCTATGCTACTGGGATTTTTATGGAGGCTTCCTCACGTAGGCACGATCAGTGGTTATCTCCATTTCCAGTCCCTCTCCCATCTCTGAAAAGTGGGGAGTGGAGCTAAACATTCCGTGCTTCTAATCATGGCTGTTCTTTCTGGTGACCAACTGCCTTCGGGGGGCCACCCAGGAGGCCACTCAGAGATGCCTCATTAGAACAAGAGATGCTCTGGTAGTCTTATCCCTTAGGAAATTTCAGAAACATTTCAGGAGCTCTGTGCCAGGAACTGGAAGCAGAGAAGAATATATATACTTTCTATTATCTCACAGTTGTATGTAAAAGCTCTCATTTAATCCTCACAACTGCTCCCATGAAGTAACTGTTTATTATTATTGCCATTTTACAGATGAAGAAACTGAGGCCTAGAGAAGTTCAGTAACTCACCCCAGATTGCTAAGTGGTGAAGCTGGAATTCAAACTCAGCTAATATTTCATTTGCTCCCCTATATTTCCTAGTCTTCTTGCTGTTATGTCTAGTCTAGGTGGGGCTATATAACTATGTCTGGTCTGTGAGCCATGGCAGCAGTCCTAGCCTCTGAGTTCTGTGACACATGATGTGTATCAGTTTGGGGCCAAGGCATGATTCTCTAGTGTCTCTTTCCCTCCTGTGGTGAACCCTGAAGCCCCATCTTGAGATGGCAGAGTGTCCATCAACCTGGGACCCTGAATGACTGGAGGGAGCAGAACCTCCAGCTGGCCTGCAATAAAATCTTATCATTCTAAAGTCACCAAGATTTTGAGATTTGTGTCACTATAACATGTTCAATTCTATCTTGACCATTAAAGACCTTTGTCTGCCTCGACACAGGGCAGCCCTGGGTGCCATTGCAGTAGTCTCATCCCCTGCATAAAGAGAATGTGCAAGTAAAAGGGAGACCGAGGACTTCTCAACAATCTAATCATCTCTGCCAACACAAAAGAAGATTGCTGGATGCCAGCTGCTAGGGTCTTACTGGTTTACTACATGCACGAAATGTACTGAAGTATCATCTACTTGAAGACCTTCAATATCTAAGTTGGTGAGACAAGAGGGATAAAAGTGTAATCAGCAAAAATACATACAAATACAGGCCATAATTATGTGAATGCATTGTAGAGGTGGTTAGCCACCAAATGATATTAATTATAGTAAATTAATGGTATTAATCAGGGATAAGGGGTACAGACCTTGAACTGTCACTTCAAAGTTGGAGGAGTTTATTGCAGGGTTTTTCAATCTCAGCATTATTAACATTTTGGGCCAGATAGTTCTTTGTTGTGGGGGTTGTTCTGTGTGTTGTAGGCTGTTCAGGATGTTAGCAGCATTCCCGGCCTCTAGCTGCTGATTGCATCACCCCCCAGCTTCAATGTGACACTCAATGTCTTTAGACATTGCTGTTAACCCCCTGGGAGTCCAAATCACTCCCAGTTGAGAATCATTGGTTTATTGAATGCAAGTGTGGATGACCTTCCCTCTTACACATTTCCACTACGAGGTAGATATATACAGTAGTTGTTTATGTGCAGGTTTAAGGAGTCCCAGCAATGTGGTGCCCACAGTGTCTCCCCTCCATGAAAGATCCACTCCCTGGAAACCCTGCCTGGGGATTCCTTGTTGTGGGTTAAAGCAGAGAAGCCTTGCTTTCCCTTTTAATGTCTAATATCTTTGGGAAGTATTATACAGTGGGTTCTAGCCAGGTATTTATGCAGCAACAAAAGGGAGGAGGATCTGAGCATAAATTTGAGCTAAGAGAGGGGAAAAAGAAGCAAGACACTCACATTGAAAAAGCAGCAGGGTGTTGGGGGCAGAGCTCACAGCAGGAAGGGACCGGGGCTCTACAAGCTGCCCAGGATGAGAGCCTGGGTGTTTTCATGGGGGCGGGGGGAGCAAGAGTGAGAGAGATTTTAAAATGCATGAGGAGAGTGTGCAATGCTGAGTCAGATGCAAACTTGACGGAACTCTAAGGACTTGACAGAACTCTGGGTTCTGGGGTGAGGCGTTAAGAAAAAAAAAAAAAAAGCCCAAGGAGAGAAAAGCTTTGGAGCCATGGCGTGTGCAATGGTCTGCTGGTCTGGCTGTGGCTTCCTTCTGCGGCCCCATCTCACTGCACTCCCCCTCATGTGTGGGACTCGGCCATTGTGGCCTTCTTCTAGTTCTAGTTTCTTCCTGCTTTTCCATCTGCCTGGAACCATTCCTCCCACCCAGCCCCAGGTTTTATCTACCCCTCTCTTCTGAGTCAACTCTTCCTCATGTTTCACAACTCAGTTCCCTCTGTTACTCTGTCTGGGAGGCTTCACAGTACCCTGCTCTTTGTAACACATTTCTTAGTCTATAATTGGGTATTTCTTTATTACTGACCATCTCCCTCCCAAACTTAAAGCCCTAACCATGGCAGAAAGTGTGCTGATTTTGCTCATCTTGGTCTTCACAGAACATGAGTTCAGGTCTGGAATGTAGTATGTCCTCAATAAATAAATTTTGAATGAATTCATGAGGGTCAAGATTTTCTGACTTCATAGTTGTGGCCTGGTTGGGGAGGGGTAGAAAGAATGGTGGGAGAAAAAAAATGAAAAAAATGACAACAAAAGATAAAATCATCATACCAAGGGTCATCTTTGTTATTCAAAAAGATTTGTTCTTTATCACAATCTAAGTGACTGAAAAATAGCATTCCTGCCCCATTTGATAATCAGAGTTACCTCAGAAAAGTAGTTAGGTCAAAAGTAATTAGGTCATGGGACTGTTTTGGCCAGACTCCCAACTTCTTATTTCATTTAGAGTTGAACCCCATTGTTCAACTGAGTTGAACCCTGGGTATGTGGGCTCAATGAAACTGAGTGTCAGTTGGGCAACAAGCAATTTCTGCTTCCAGCTTTATCTTCCAGAGCCAAAACAGTGGTGCAGGATCAATCCCAGAACCTCTTAGACGCTCAGAGAGTATCCTTGAACATGTTACATTTTTTTAAAAAAGATTTTATTTTTATTTATTTGACATACAGAGAGAGATCACAAGTAGGCTAAAAGGCAGGCAGAGAGAGAGGAGGAAGCAGGCTCCCTGCTGAGCAGGGAGGCCAATGCAGGGCTTGATTCCAGGACCCTGAGATCATGACCTGAGCTGAAGGCAGAGGCTTTAACTCACTGAGCCACCCAGGTGCCCCGAACATGTTACATTGTAATGAACATCAAGGGTGGTTGAACAGGAGTTTGAACGCACTGTATTTGGACAGACTTTATTTAGGGTTAACCAGTTAACACTGAAGTTCCCATGTGGGCATTTGGGTGTCCCTTTCCATACTTTACATGATCTGGACTGTGAAAGGTACAAATTCAGTCCTTCTAGATATGCCTTGTTTAAGGGGTTGGCAAATTATAGAAAAGAAATGCAAAGAGAATCTTCTGTGAGTTGTTTGTATCAAAGCCTTCATGAGGATCAAGGTTGAAACTTTATCAACAAAAATTTTTTTAAGTGCTGAATATATGTCCAGCATTATGCTAGGGTCCGAGGTTACAGTGTTGAGCTAAAAGAACGTGAAGTTTACAGACCAGATTTCCAAAATCATGAGATCTATCTATCTATCTATCTATCTATCTATCTATCTATGTATCTAATTGGCTATTATCTATTTTAACAAGAAGTAGTCTGGAATGAAATAATCAAGGAAAACTTTCAGATGGGGTCTTTGTCTGGTTTTGGGATCAAGGTAATGCTGGCCTCATTCAATTACAGCTTAAGCAAAAGAACTGAACTCTTAAGAATAAAAAATCACCAAAAGGAAAGAAAACTTTGCCTGAATACAGGCAGGAGAAGAAAGCTTTAAAACATTTCAATTATTTTATCTATTCAAGAATGGAGATTGTTTTTCTTGACAAGGATTAACAATACAAAATGTCCTCCTTTAACTGTTGTTGCTCCTGAACACACACACACACACACACACACACACACACACACACACACACAGATGGGTATATATGTATACATGATATTTAGGAATTGAGGTGAATTTTGTTCTTCTGTATCTGATATAAGCATGTTTTACAAGCTCAAAGACAAGACCTAGTAGTGGCCTAGAATATTTGAATTGGAACACTCCTGGGAACTCAAAGTCTAGAGTAGTCATGTTTATCTCAGCCTTTCCTGCTTCTTCTGGGACTTCCTCCTCTCTCATGACTGCAAGCTATTCTCTCCTTAGATATACACATATATAAGATATGGTTCCATTGCTTACGTAAGAGGACTCTTCTGGATGGTCTTGTGATGGGCCTCTCGTCCCCACCTCCTTCATGTCTCCCTCCCTGTCCATTATGCTTGGGATGGGGACATTAAAGGTCAGCTGTAGGCTTGCCCCAGCATGACTCATGTGACAGTCCAGGTCCTCTAGAAAGCAGATGGCAAGGGAGGATTTTATTAAGGGAAATGTCTGGGGAAATGTCAGAGAAAGTGGGAGGGAGCTGAGAGTCTGCCAGAGCCATCAGATCAGGATGTGAGTCTGACCTTGAGTGAAGGAGAGAGAAAATAAAGTTGGATGGAAACACGTAAGAGTGCTGAGAGGGTTAAGGGAAGTTCAGGAAAGTTTGGTGAGACTCTGGGGGAGTCCTTGGCCAAAGTCACGTGTCAGAGGAATCCCATGTCTCCCAGGAGAGAGCCTGCTTTAGACTCCTTGCTGTGCTAAGTCATTGCCAGGGGAAGAGTGGTCTTGGCGCTATGGCATGATGGATTTTAATGGGTGTCAAGTCAGCAGAGGCTTGGAGTCCTCGGTCAGTTACATTTCCTACAGTTGGAAGTTTGGGAGGCCCATTCTGATGGCTGCTACAGATTATGATTCATTCAGAAGTTGGTTTAGAAAACACGCCTCCTCTATGCAACAGATGGGAATGTTTTCAAGATTCTAAGGAAACATTTGGCAGGACAGATCCCGGTCTCAATTACTGTAATTACTTTCCAGAATGCTGGCTGTCTTCTATAGGGATGAAGTAATAGAAGAAATGATGTTTGGGGAATGGGGTGATTCTGTTATATGATGTGAGATAGTTTTATAAACCCAAATGTGCATGAAGTCTGATCATGGACCCATATATTTTTCCAATTGGAACAATACTAGAAAACCAAGGCCATAGAATAGTTATGTTTATCTTTTAGCCTTTCCTGTTTCTTCTCTTGCTTCTATAGACCTTGTGCCAATACTGTACAAGATGCTGATGATTCTCTGGTGAACTAGACACAGGTTCTCTCCTAAATAACCAGAAGCCAGGTCCACAGTGGGGTGGAGAGGCAGTACAGAGAATTATTAATGATGAAAAAGGCCAGGGTAGAATACCTAATATGGGAAAAGAAGGGAAACTAACACTCACTGAACACCTATTATGAGTCAAATAGCGTGATCTGTTTTATATACTTTATATAGTTTATTGTTTGTTATTTTTATTTATATAGTTTATATATTTATAAAGTTTTTAAAGTTTTGTATACTTATTGTATTTAATCTTCACACCAATCTGGTGAAACAGGTTGTTAGCCCCATTTTGCAGATGCACAAACTGAAATTCAAAAGGTTAAGTATTTTGTTCTGAATCAAGATTGGCCTGACCCCAAAGTCGATGCTCTTGGAAAGCAAACATTAATAGCCATAGACTGTGCTTCACAGTTTCCAGGTCCCTGAAGAAATGCATAAAGGACCCAGCCTCAGTGTCTCATCCAGGTCTCTGAAGCCCATCGGCATTCATTAATCCATTCCTCTTTCCCCTTCCATTTGATTCCCATTATTTCCTGCCCATCAAATGCCTTTCCTCTAACTTTTATTCCCCTGTTGATTTTCTTTTGCCACTTTTCTTTTCCCCTCACTTTGGGCTCTTGAGTTTCTGTCTCCCACTCTCTTCCTCTCCTTCATCTTTTTGAATTATATCTTCTGTGTCTCACTTCTCTATCTCAGCTCCCTTAGCCTGTCTGTCTCTATCGTTCATTCTCTGCCGGCCTGGTATGTCTCCTAAAGAGAGACCCTGGCTTCAAGTACTTGGGCCTCTCTGTTTCTGGTTCCACGTTCAGGCTGGGGGGACAGATGATTTTACCTTCTCTCTGGGTTCAGCCTCTTGATGAGAGAGTTAAGGAACATTTGCTTACTTCTTACTTGCCAATGAAAATGCCCCTCTGTTAGTATGTGAGAGTTTTGACTTCCTATTCTTGTGATCGTAAGATTCTGTTTTTGCCACAGGTTGCTCTTACTCTCACAAAACTCAGCCTGGTGAAGTCATTCTTCCTTCTTTCTTCTCTGCCTGGCTCTGTGGGGGATGTAATGGCTTTGCAGATGTGCCAGAGAGATTTGGATGGCATGGAATGTGGATTTCCTTGCCAGCTTTTTAAAAAAAATCATTATTGCCCTGGATACAAATTGAACGAGGAGAGAACATTCTAAGTGGATCTTCCTCCCAGTAAATCTCTTGTGCTATGGTCACATGATAATTGTGGGCCTCCTTGCTGGAATGTCCCTTCTCTGCTGATGGGCAAGATGTCCTGATTGGCCATCTTCAGGGAGGAGGAGTGCTGGTTTCAAGGGTAAAAGGGCAGTGTTTAAAAATGTTATCTTTAAAAAAAAGAAAGAAGTCTCATCATACTTTTTTTTTAAAGGCAGTTTTAGCTTTTGAAAAGAGCTATGTTTTCTTTTGAACCGGGGAGAAGAAATCAGTGAAACTGTGGATCAATTTTGCTCTTTATCTTCATTTTCCTTGATCGTCAGACTCCATCCCAATTCTGTGTTTGTCTCCCAAGACTCTAGTGGAATGGTTGCCTTCCAAAATTTCCAAATCTCCTTCTTGAAATATCAGCAGTAAAGACGCAGATTACTCTTTTATATTTTGTGGCAAGCACCTTAACCTTTTCGAAGAATGTAGTAATCACAAATGAGTTATATAACTCAAGATCTCGTTTCTTCTCCATTTAATAAAAACTTAAATGGGTGGACTTAGGCGGTTCCTTCCAAGTAAATCACCTTTTCTTGGCCCTTGGGCTAGAAGGGCCCTTTCCTATCCCCCCATGTGAAACAGCTGCTGAAAAGTTAATGGGACCCAAGACTGAATTAGTGAGCAAGTTATCCAGTTCAAGAGGAATAAAAGTTCCATTGTGCCTTGTGATAGCTTGGGTTCAGACTTGGGAGCCACATTTTTGGAAAATTACCCACAAACTGGGATTAATAGAGGAGGACAATGTGTATGGTGAGGTGGCTGAAACCCCATTATAGAAGGACTGGTGAAGTGACTGGGTTGGGAAAGAGAAGGGTCTGGAGTGGGCAACAGAGGAGAGGCAAATAAAGACAATGTTATACTATACTTACCACAGTGTAGAATTTGTCTTCTAATTTAGAACATGGGACATTGAGATGTACCAGTAATAAGAAGGATGCTTTATTGAGTATTTCTTAAGTTTAATGAGTTATATTCATTTTTGTCTATTTTAATCATCATAACAACCTCAGAGGTGCATAATTATTTCCATTGAACGGTTAAGAAAAGTGAGGCTCAGAGAAATTTAGAATCTAGCCCAAGGTCAGGCAGTTCAAAAAGGCTAGAGCAGAATTCAAACTCAGGTCCCTGTGGATCTAAAGGCAATACCCTTCAGGACAGCATACATATGTCTCAGAAAGAAGGGATGGTGAGCAATCTCTGGTCAGTTGGGGAGAAAAACATTCTTTGTTTTATGAATGGTAGTGTCTTTGTACCTTCCCTCATGATCTGGCGAGAAGCTGCATTACCTCTTATTTCTATGCATTAGCAAGGTGAATGTGTCTCACTCGTCTCAATTTATAGAGCAAATGCTGTGGTACGGGTTCAATGGAAATGTTCTCCCTTGTGTTCCAATCTAGTGGTGATGTGACAAGGACAGAATTGTCAGAGCAGCTCCTAATTAAATAGTTCAGAGCTTTGTTAGGAAGATGTGGCTGGATGTGGGACTCACCAGGCAAGTGTTGACATCACAGTTGACACTAATTGGTCCTTTGGCTGGCAGCCTCGGCACAGCAGAGGGACTGGACACCGAGGGGAGGGCAGGGCTATCAGGCTTGCTGAAAACACTTCTGAGGCCTACTCAGAGACCATCCTTATTGGTCATGAAAGGAATTCTCAAAGGCACTAGGATCGAGCTTGTCACTGGGTTTTCTCCTTCAGAGAGTCAGCGTCCTCCTAGACCCAAGGTACTTTCATTGTGATTGACTTGCATGCACACACACAGGCTCACGTGTCTGTGAACTCAGAGACTGGGGAGGAACTTGATATAGTAACCTGTTGAGGGTGTTTCTGTTTTAGAAGCAGAACTAACCCGTTGAATTAATTTTCCTCCTTTTGGAATGTGGAAAGTATGGAGGGGACCAGGCCACAAAGCTTCCTGCATAAAAATAAAAAATGAATTCTGTGCTTACACCTTAATAGTCAGAGCAGGTGAAAAGACATGAATACCCATATGTTCAGTCCCAGCTTCCGTGGCAGAACTTCTGTGTTGATTTTTCACTGCACTGTAGGTCCTTCCTGGCTCAGGGACTAAGGGATTCAAGGGCTGGCTCTATTTCGTGCCCAGTACCATGCAGGCCATCTTGAGATGACAAAATATTAACACAAATGACAGGTCTTCAAAACAGATTCAGAAATCTGTTAAATATCAGGTTTCTGGGCCCGTCACTGATTTGTCTTTATACTTTGCTCCCTGAGATCCTGAAAGGAAAAAAAACCCCAAAAAACCAACCCAATATTTTGATTTCACAAGGGATGTTTACTATTTTCTCAATTTTTATAGATGGTGAAGCTGAGACCAAGAGAATATGAAGGACTTGTATGAGGTCTTACAGTTGGTAAGAGGCAGGGCAATGACATGTTTCCATTCTTTTGGCCCTAACCTCAATCCTTTTCGACCATGTGACTTTCCTTAGGACATTTTCCTCTCTTACTCACTTGTTTTCCTGCAGACTTCACCTTGGAGGGCTGTATATCTGTTCAGCATTTTCTTCCTTGTCACCACATAATTTTGGTTAAGTTCCCAAATTTGCCTTATATGTTTGATATCATATACATACCCTATAAAAACACAAGGTAACTAAAAAAGAAAACAATTGAATGGTGGTTAACCTGATCTCCAGATACCATACCCTCTGACTTCTGGCAGAGAGACTGCAAGAATCCTATCTGGGCCTCCTTCTCCGTGACCCTGAATAAACGAAGGAAGGGATTGTGACTGCCATTCCAACCACCCACCTACAGAAGGTCTGGTGTGGATTAGACTTCAGGATTGATGTGTGCCCTCTGGAATGAGGGGTGCGTACTGAGCATTTGTAAGATTCCAGAAATAGTGTGACAATTCCTTTACATACTGGTTTTGACTAGTTGTTCATTTATAACCTAGTTACTGAATAATGCGTTTTTGAAAATGTTCATTTCCTTTTCCATCTCCCTGTGCATCTTATATTCAAACCTGCCTTCTGGCCGCAGTGGAATTCCATCAAAGGAAAGGAAGCATATAATTTATTTATTTATTTTATCGGCACCTGAAGCAATACTTTAAAAGTTTGGAATCATAAGCAGTAGTAAAAATGTTTTTATTGTGCGAAGCTCTTTCATCTGTGGACTTAATAAGTTGTTATATTTCCTAGAAGGATGTTTTCACACTCCCTAAATCTAGTCTGGGTTACTTGAATTCTGGAGTGCCGTGTATTCTGGCTTCCTACTCTGTTGCAGGCAGCCTAACTCCATTTCTCTGAGAGCTCTTGGATGGCACGACCGTCTTGCCTGTTAGTCACTGGGGCCGCTGGCCTTGTCGTTCTTCCTCCTGACACCCACCAATCTGCTGCGCTGGGACCCTTCCTCCCCTCTGGGTAGCTCAGGGTGTGTGATCTCATTCCTGGGGGCCTTCTGCTTTGGATTTGGCTGCCTGAGCTCGAAGTGCATGACTGTCTCTTCTGACTCTGAGAGAACATCAAGTAGATCTGCTTTGAGAAGGAAAAGGATTCATTTGATGAGCTTACTGACATTTAACACCTTATCAGTCAGGGACCAAGGGCCCCTGAACTGCAGGCTTCCCCTCATATTATTCTTGAGGAATATCACCGTCGTGTCCCAGGTTAAAGTGGCTGTAGCTTCCCTAAATGTGATTTTTGGTCCACCTGCTTCCTTCCTACTGAGGAGGGGCAACTGTTTGTCTTTCAAGAACACCATCTTCGGTGGGCAGGGACATTTCTCTGGGACACACCGTCGAGCACAGTGGGCTGCAGAAATAGCTCTGAGCTTCTGCTTTCAACACAGATGCAAAAGGGCAGTTATACATGGGAATTTCTAGCTCAGGAAAAGGAAGATACTTTCTGTTTTTTTTATTACTATTTCAGAGGTAGAATTTAGTGATTCTTCAGTTGCCTATAACACCCAGTGCTCATTACATCAAGTGCCCTCCTTCTGTTTTAAAAAGAAAGATAACATGCTTTATTATTGGAGTAGCAAATAAACGTACTCGAGATTTGTGCGTGTGTGTGCCTCAAACAATAGTTGTTTTTAAAACATTCTTTTTATTCATATAGTCAACAGATATTTAATATGCTCCTTCTATTTAATAATAATGGCAAAATTTATAAAGCCCTTATTGGTGCCAGGATTGTGCTAAGTATCTTACAACAGTATCTTATTTGACCCTCTCAAAAATACTGTGAAAAAGGTATTTTTATCAGTCCCATTTAACAAATGAGGAAAGGGAATCTTAAGAGGTTAAAGAAAATGAACGGCAAAGAGCTAGTGAGTGTTATGGGGGATATCAAAAGGAGATAACCCATGCCTTAGAAGTCTAGAATGTTAGAATAAGAAGCAGACTTAGAGATCTCCCATATAACCATCTCATGTTATAGAGAAGCTGGAGAGGTTCAGTCACTTGCCCAAGGCTCCTTAGTAACTAGAGGCAACAACCTCCAACTCTCATCCCAGTGTGCTTTCCACTCTATATTGCCTTCTTCCAGGAGTTAGAATAGTATCGAGATGCCACCACTCACCCCGACCCCTAGAACTGTAACAGTGAAAGCGGGCATGCGCTTGATGTAGAAATGAGGGCACATCAGCAGATGGAAAGTGCCATAGGTGCTAAGAGAAGGAGAGCTCTTTAGGGGCTGCTGCTGTTCCAGGAAGGTCTGGTAGAGCCAGAGGCACTTTGGCTCAATCCAAAGCAGGTGGAAGATCTGAGTACTGAAGGAGAGAAGAAAACAAGTATTCTAATGACCAGTCTGAACAAAAGCTTTGAGTTTCAGGGAGGGATGAAGAGGAGATGTGCTTGGTTGCCTGTAAGGGAGTGATAGGAGGCAGATTATTCTGAGATTTGCATGCCAGGTGTACCAGAGACAGGATGAAGGCAGAGTGAGTGGGTTCTGGAAATATCCTGGATGCGAAATGAGGAGGTCTTAGGCAAGAGTGGTGGCCATGGGAGGATGGAGAAAGGGCATTTTCGTGTAGTGACAAGATTTTAGGGCATTTCAGGGAGATATATACATTTGGGTAAGTAAGCAGATGCTGGGAGGAGGAGGTTGGGGTGGGAGTAAAGAGCTGCTCTGGGAAGCAGGAATGATGTGGTTCAACTTTGGGGTCAGAGCCAGGTGCAAGGCCACAGGGCTGAATGCAGCTGATTTGCACCCTATTGATTTTCCTGAGCAGACCATTTTCACCCTATTGATTTTCTGTGTTTATTGGTCTGTGTTTTCTTGTTGGTTAGAGGTCACTTTGTTCCCTTTAGATTCATTTTTGGCCTCTTGCTACTTCCTCTTGTTAGTGTGTGCTGCTCCAGTCATGACTGCCAGCGACTGACCAAATGTGACATTTCCACTTTGGACAGTTCTACTGTTTGGAGAAAATTGGGGGTGCAATCAAGAAGCTGAACTTATGGAAGAGGGGGCTTAGCTTAGCCATCCTGACACAGGTGTCACCATGAGTAGGGTAGCAAGACTGGGATCACAGGAAAGTGACACTATCCACGTATTAAAGGCTTGGGTGGCCATTGGGGCAAGTGGGACAGTGACTGACATTGCTTGCTCACACTGCTTTCTCACTCCCACAGTTACAGCTGAGCCAAGTTTGTTGTGAAATGACCTTGGATAAGCTTACTGCATTATCCTGGATTCAAATTTCATCCTCTGTAAAGTTGAAAAGTTGGTATTGATGTGTGATTCCCACATCTGGCTCTTCCCATTTATTAAAATCCTATCATCCTTCCCCAACTGGTTCAGATTCATTCAATCTAGGGTGGAGCCTAGGAATCAGTATGTCTAATGAACTCTTGAGATGATTCTAACAAATGGATCTGAGTCCTGGTTTTTGTAGACCTCTGGTCTGTGTGTCCCTCAGGGTTTTTCTAGTTTTCTTTGTTTGCCTTTTTTCTTTGGGTTCAGGGGGTCTTCAGGATGTACTATCTTCCCTTTCAGTGAGGACCTCCTAATTCCCCATGCTTCATCTTCCCTCTTACATAAAACCTGCTTCTCTGGGCACCTGAGTAGCTCAGTGGGTTAAAGCCTCTGCCTGCAGCTCAGGTCATGATCTTAGGGTCCTGGGATCGAGCCCTGCACCAGACTCCCTGCTCAGCAGGGAGACTGCTTCCTCCTCTCTCTCTGCCTGCCTCTCTGCCTTGTGATCTCTCTCTCTGTGTCAAATAAATAAATAAAATCTTAAAAAAAACCCTGCTTTTCTACTTTAATAGACATATCATACACTATATCACCCATCCTGACACTATATATAGGTTATATTTCTGTGAAATGACAGTGTTTGTTTCCAGTTAGAGGAATTCCAAGCACCAACAATCAGGTAGGGAAAAACAACTTAGGAGGTTTGGGATGAGACTGGGTCTTCCAATGGGAGAGTCTAAACAAGGGCAGCTCAAAATTTTGGCTCCACTTTATTCTCCCCGACCTTCCCAGAGAGAAGATGGGAAACCACAGCATATTTAATTTCTTCCACCTATATATTTTATGCCTCTTGCCAGCTCCCAAATTTAAATAATCCCTAAGCAGTGCAAGTGCTTTGGTCTTACAGAAAGCTTCCCTGGAGGATTTCTTTCCTAGGAATGATAATAATGGATGATAATGGCAATAACTATCTTTACTGAGAGTTTACTATGGTCTATATACTCTGCGCTAAGTACTTTTGTATTATAATCTCCATTTAATTTTCACAAAAACCATTTGAGATAGATACAGGGCTATCTCCATATGACAGATGAGCAAATGAAGTATAGACAGGTTAAGTAATATACCCACAATCACATAGCTAGTGAGCAGTGGAATAAGTATTGAGTCTAGCTCTCTAAGTCCTTGAGCCTAAGAATTGAATTATCACACTGTGTTGCTTGCACCATGATCTGATAGAGGGCAGAGAAGAGCAGGGCATGATCAGCAGGAGGTCCTGGATTTGGATCCCCAGATATCTGCCTATAGTTCACTGCCTTTCTCTGTCTATACATCTCAAGTCAAATCAAAGCATAGGTATTTCCTGCTAGGTGAGAAGGAACGTGACAACCAAAAATAGTTTTCTTCCTATGTGTGTTAACTTCAGGTGAATTGTAAAGCTTTTGCCTATATTTACATGTGCAATGCATGCTTTGAGACGTGCAGAAACCCACTGAACTCTCCTCCCAACCTGGTGTCCTGAGGTTTCTAGTTAAACTCTGTCTGGGATCCTTCTCTCACTAAGTTTAATTCCACTAAGGTTAGGGAACATACTTTGTATGACATCTGTTCCTTAAAATTTGTTGAGATTTGTTTTGTGGTCCAGAACACGGTCTTTCTTAGTGAATAGTCTATGTTCATTTGAAAAGACTATATTTCTAGTTTTGTTAAGTTAAATATCCTATTAATGCCAATTAACATTAGTTAGTTGACAGGGTTCGTTCTTAGAGATTTTTCTGTTTTCTTATTCTATTAATCACTGATAGAGAGGTGTTGGAGCAATTATAATTGTGAATTTGTCTATTTCTTCTTTTATTTTGACTTTTTTGCTTATGGTTGGTCTTGATTTTTTATACAATTGGACAATGTTTTCATTTTAATTGGTGAATTTAGACCACTTATAATTAGTGTGGCTATTGCTATGGTTGCTTTAAAATCTACCATCTAGATAGTTGTTTTCAGTTTTCTCCATCTGTTTAAAAAATGCTTCCTCTTTTGGTACCCTGTTGAATTAAATATATTTTATGATTTCATTTTGGCTTATTATTTATATATTTTCTTTTAAATGTTTCAGTGACTGCCAGTAGATTTACAGTGTACAACTTCATACATCTATAATTAATCAGAGTCCATCTTCAAATAATATTATACCTTACAACAGTATATTCCTAATTCTTCCATTTTCTTTGTGCTATTTTTGTTATATATTTTGCTTTTACATGTGATATAAACACACAATACATTGCTACTATTTTTATGTTAGACAATCAGCTGTTTTTAGAGCCATAGAAATAAGAAAAAAATTAATTTTATCTTTGCCTTCATTTATTCCATTTCAAGAGTGTGTCCTTTCTTTGTGTGGATCCATGTTTCTGTCTAGTATTATATTGCTTTTGCCTGAAAGTTTTCCTTTAATGTTTTTTATAGTACCTGCTGGCAATGAATTCTCTCAGTTTTTGTTTATTTGAGAAAGTATTTCTTAATTTTTGAAAGATATGTTTGCTGGTTATTTTGCTGGTTTGTTTTGTTTTGTTTTCTTTTAGTACTTTATGTCACTCCATTGTCTTCCAGCTTACTTGGTTTCTGACAAGAAGTCTCCTGTAATTCTTATCTTTATTCCCTTGTATGTATCTTTTCCCCCTCGATCTCTTTAAGATTTTAAAAAATTGTCTTGTGTTTTAAGTATTTTTAATATGATATACCTAGCTTTTTTTTTTGGCTTTGTATCTTGATAGTATTATTTTCCTCTTTCTTTTTTGTATGCCTTGTAATTTTTTTTTTAAGAAGGTGAACATCTTAATTAGCACAGAGTAGTCTATAAATTGTTTTTGTGCCTGAAATGAGCACACCTTTCCTTCTGCTAGGCTTTTGGTTAATTGGGTTAGGGTTTCTTGCTGTCATGGTTCACCACAGTGCCTTGTAGGCTTACAATTCCTGTGGCATTGCTTTGTGTTTAGAGTGGGGGCTCGTTTGGGAGAAGGTTTTTCTTAATGTCTTCTCCATTCTCAGGTTTCAATACTCCCTTTGAGTTGTGCCTCAGAGAGAGTCTCTCTCCACATTTGTGTAAGTGTCTCAGTGGTATTTGATTGTTATTTGTCACTTGCTGCTTGTTAGCCTGGTTGTGGGAAGTGGTAGGGAGTGGAGAGGTGTTCCTTGTTATTCTAATTGGACAGTCTCAGACAGGGCTTGTGTGCCTGGGTCTCAGGACTGTGGTACTCTCAGTGCTTCTGCCGCTCCACAGGAAGTTCTAGCTCGGTGGGTGTTCTCACCTCACCCAGGAGCCCAGAGTTCTTTTTTACTTTCTTCCTTCAGCTTGAATAGGTTTTCTTCCATGCCTTGAGGGTGACAGTGTGTGTTGCTCTCCCCTCAATGGTTTAAAGCTGTTGTTCCGTTGGGGGGATAGAGCAGTAGGATAAGGGTTAGGTTTTTTGTATTTCCTGCAGAAGCTCCTGTTTCCTTCCCATATCCCTGTAGCACAAGGGATGCTTTCTTAGGACTCAGGCCAGACTTTTCTGTGAGTGTCCTGTGAGGTCTATGAAGAAGAAACTGCAAGTGGGTGTGGATTTCCTGTAGGTCCACTTCCTTCAAAGGGTACTAAATACTCTCGTTAGCTCCTAGTCAGCCTTTACCAACTCACTAATAGTTTTAGCTAAGTTCTTCATTGTCCAACAGACCAAGATAAGCAGGAGCTCATGACTCATCTCTCCTTACGGGTGCCTGTCTTTCCTCAGGTTTTAGGTTAGTTGGTTGTCCTATGACCGCAACTCCAAAATGATTTCAAGAAAAGTTTTGCATGTGTTGTTTGGTCTTATAAAATGATTTTTTATAAGTGTAGGAGTGATGCTCTTTCTGGCTTCTTCATTCAGCAGAAACAGGAAGTCTCACCCAACGCTTGTAAGCCTTACTGCCTTTGCACCTGTTTACTCTACCTGAGAGCCCCTCCTCTTGCCTCTACAACTTCCTATTCGTCTCTGTGACCTCATGTTCTTATCTTCCCAGAAGACAGGAGGCAGGTTCACACAGAGATTAAACCATTAAATTACTTAGTGGATTCATAAACAAAAATCAGAATTATTGCCAGAAGATCTGGACTTTGAATCTCACCTTTATCCTCAGCAAATCCTTTGTATTTGAGCCTCAGTTTCCTTTTTTATAAAGTAGGAATGCCAATGTCTGCCCAGCTTCCTTTGCCAGGTGAGATAGGGTGTGTGGCCATACCAGACACACTTTAAAAGCTCAGTTCCTTTGTGTCAACCCAGCAACAGGCCTGTCCTGAAGAAGACCCCACTCTTCCTAGCAACTGAAGAGGTTAGTGGCTCCAGGGTATCTGGCTTGGTCTTGCATCAGAGTGAAATCTCTAGGGGGTAAACCCTGCCCTTAGCCAGCAGCTGAGTAGAAAAAGTAGAAAAGGTTGAAGCAAAATGCTGGCCTGGCCCCAGAAATGCCATCATTTCTTGTTTTACTTACAAAACTTGTTGTCAAATACTAAGGAAAATAAATTGATTTCCATCTTTACTGATGTGTTAAAATTGCCACAACACCTCATATTACCAAATAGATTTACTGTATAAATTGGAACATAGTTGGTACTTCAGGCAGGTCACAAATCTACTTTGGCAGGAGAATATCACTCACAGTCCATTGGTTATAAAAATTAGTTAATTCAAGACAAACTTTACATTCTCCGATTCCTGGCACAAATCCCTCCAAATCCTCCATGCGTTTCTGCTATTGGGCTAAAAGATATATATCCATCAGGTCACTTGATTCTCCGCAGACCTGATTTAGATGGTACTTATGCTAGTGCATCCACCAAGAAGAGATAGATCTCATTTATTAAATCTGCCAGGCGGGAACCTAAATGATGGGATTTAGTAATATTGCACTAATCTGTTGCTTTTATTTACTGCTCCCTGTCTTACTGATGTAAATCTTCTTATGAAGAAAGTCTTCTAATTCGTTCAGTTTGACTTTCCTCATGAGAAGAAGGGGTGGCTCATTGTCAGGTATATCTTCATGAGAACTAGCTTCTGTGCAGTGGACAGTGTTGGTGTCCAACCTGATCCCCTTGAGTTACTTTGTGATGGTGGTGTGTGCGTGTGCCCGTGTGTATGGTGTGTGTGTGTGTGTGTGTGTGTGTGTGTTGGGGAGGGAGCAATGTAATGTATTGAATCGGATACTGTTTGATGTTTTATATGTTTATTTCACTTAATCTTCACCCCTCAATGAGGTAGGTACTATTATCATTTCTGAGGAAGCTTGCCCAAGGAACTTCCCTAAGGTCTTGGTGCTAGGAAGTGCTGGGACCAGAGTGTGGCTCCTGAGCCCCTGCTTTTGACCCTTCTGCCATTGTCTCCTCTGCATCTTAATGGCTGGAAGGCTAATGACCTTGTAAGGTGGCAGATGGCTAGTGGATAACTTGCCCTGGTATGTGTGGTCTTCTCACTCTTTTTTACCATCATTTCTGAGTCCTGTCTGACCTGCAAAATTTCCTTCCAGCCCTCTTTAAAAAACTGGGGTGGTTTTTTGTTGCTACTTATCTGAAGACCCTGTTCAAGTTACATTTTAGATTCTTGAGAATGTGATGGTTACTATTTCAAATACACTGACACAGGCTTTCTTTTATTCCACACAGAGTTATTATAGCTAAAGTTTTTGCTGTTGGTCAGGACATACGAATACCTCCCTGCAAAGAGGGAAATTAAGAGACAACTGAGAGCTGCCAGTCCAAGCTTTTCCTCTGGGTAGTGTGTTCAGAGGAAATAGCTTGAAGTATCTCTTTAGTGAGCTAAAAGAGTGACTTCCTGAACAAGTAAGAGGAGACTGTGCTAGATGAAAAAAAAAAAAAAAAAAAAGGGAAAAATGAACTCGGTGATGGTAGGAACAGGAAAAGGAACAACCAAACAGAATGAAAGCCAGATACTAAATTTCCCAGCATGGCTTGTAACTGGAGGTGATCACATGAACTACTCCAGGCCAGTAAGATGCAAGGGGAAGTCTGCGTTGGTCTCTGAAAATGCCTTTGCTTTCCTGATAAAAGGTATACAGGCAGGAGAGGCGAGCTTACCTAGTGCCTCTTTCTCCCCTTGAACTTGTCAGTGATGCTTGGAGTCTGGCTGTCATCTTGTGACCAGGAGACGGCAAGCACGAGGAGGAAAAACTAACAGTGCTGCAGTTGGTGGAACAGAAAGAGAAGGAATCCAGGTCCTTGACGTTGAGCCTCTGAAACAAAATCAACAACAGCTTATCTTAAGCTCTCTTGTCATGTGAGAAAAATGAAACCCTATTTGTTTACCAAAAAAAGTACTGTGATATTTCTTATATCAGAAAATTAAGAAATTGGCAAAAAAAAAATCACTTAGGGATAATCAGAAACTAAAAACTGATTAAAAGGGCTGTGGTGAGCTAGTGGGAGAATCTGAAGAATCCAATCAGTTATATAGCTAGGTTTCTCTCTTTTCCTCCTTCTCTCCTTCCCTCCTTCCTTCCTTCCTTCCTTCCTTCCTTCCTTCCTTCCTTCCTTTATTTCTTTATTTCTTTCTTCATTTGAATATAGTTGACACACATTGTTACACTAATATTGGGTGTACAACATAGTTTAACTCACCTGTATCTGATGTTGTACCCACAAATGTAGCTACCATCTGTCACCATACAATGCTATTACAATATCATTTACTATATTTCCTATGCTGTGCTTTTAATTCCCATGACTTATTCATTCCGTATTTGAAGTCTTATGTCCCACTTCCCTTCACCCATTCTGCCCTGCCCACCACTGGCAACCATCTGTTTGTTCTGTATTTATAGTTTTGATTGAATAGCAAGATTCCCTGTTGAACTTGCTTTTGTTTCTGCAACTACACGTTGGAAGTCTCAAAGAAGTCATTCCTTACTCTTCCAGGGACCAGTAAAAAACTCAGCAAGATGAGCTCTTGCAAGCATCAGCTCTGGATTTTCTGCAGTACACAGCGGGAGCTCTCCCCTGCTTTGCTGAGAGGCAGACCTCAGCTTAATTTTCAGCAATTGGCTTGGAAAGCACTACCCAGTGCATTGCTCCCTCCTTGTACACTCCAGTCTGCATTAGAATTTGCTGTTATGTATCTGTTGCTTCCTGCACCACAAACTCCTACAGGACCTGTGCCTGATTCATAGTGGTAACCCCAGAGGTTAGCATAGTGCTTGGCACATAGGGACACGTGCATCAGTCCCAGCAGAAAGCAGTTGGTGAGCTCAAGTAGAAATAACTCAAAGTTTACTAAAATGATTATTCCCAAAGGTGTGAGCAGGCTGCAGGAAACCAGAAGGTGTAGTGTAGCACCGTGAATTAGCAACAGCGGGGAGCCGTTACTACCCCAAGTATGAAGGCAAGAGGGAGAGAGTGGAAACCAGAGACAGAGGTATGTGTGAACAGCTACTTTAATCAAGGACTGCAACAGCCCATGGCAACCCCTTGGAGAGGGAGCAGGGAAATCAGTTCTCTGATCTTACTCTCCTCCCTCTTTATCTCCTGCAGGTGTTCCTCAGGGACTGAAGCCACCTGCATGCAAGGGCACCCTTTTGGGGCAGTCCATACACAGGTCGGTCTCCCAGGGCTCAGAGCAGGGTGGACAGAGCTGGAGAGTGAATCTGTGGAAGTGAAAGGAAGATTTCCAGCACGGCACTCAGTAAATGTGTGCTGAGTGACTGTCTTGTTCATACAGCATATTCCCTGAGGGAGTGAGGCTTAGGCTATGCCACTTTCTCCTTCTTTCCTTCCCTCCTCTCTCCTTTGCTCACTCTCTTTTTCTTTTTGCCTCTTTTTCATTTACTCAATCGATGTTCGTTACTTGCGGTGTGCTCTATGCCAAACCACTGCACTAAATCCCAGGTATCAAGAGCAACAGGATACCGTCGTTGGAAATAACACTTTGGGGCAAGGTTTTGATGGCATTTTGATGACATTTGGTCAGGGAACCCACAAATGTTCATACTCCGCTGAGTTACACTTCCCTGCAAAGTTCCTGTAGGAAATATGTGTGTGGAGAATGGATGCAAAGCAAGGTGCCATTGTTGGCTGAGAACAGGAAGCTGTGCCAAACCATGTGGGGGGCCTTCTCTTGCCTCGCAGGGGAGCCCTCAGTAGCTTACACCAAGGCAGGCAAAGGCCTTTGGTTTCCACCTGTATCTCCAACCCCAAATCTTAGACCTAATCATCCTGATTAGAGTAAAAGCTGCTTTTGCTTTAATTCTCCCTATCCTCATATTCAGTCTGTTTCTTCTTAGGGATTTTTCTTTCTTTATCCCTCAGAAATTTTAGTGCTGCTTCTAGGTTATCTTGCTTCTTCCCATACCAGCTTATCTGTAGGAAGAACAGAGGATTTTCTGTATTTACAGTGTGATTTTAGGAGGGATAGCAAGACCTTCTGATCCCGGCTATCAAACCCTTCCTCATCTCTTGGCTGATACCTAAAATTCCACCTTCATTGCTCATTTTTTTGACTTGGTTTTGTTGGGAAGGCAGTGCCAACCAGAAAGAAGAGCAGGAAGTATTGAGGGATAAAAAGAAAAGGCTAAGAGCATGGGGAAAGCCTATGCCAAGACAGTTTTTCTGAGAATTGGCCCTCCTTCTGCTCTGGCTGAGTTTCTGTTCAGTGAGCTTGTTTACTCGAGAGATCACCACTGATCTACTCCCTTCCTTCTTTCCTATCTTCATTCATTTTTCTTTCTTTTCTTTTTTACAGTTCTGTGTTTTTACACCCAGGTATAGATTTATGTAACCACTGCTACAATTAGGATATGGAGACCAGCTCCATCACCCCTAAAACTCCTTTGTGCCATCCCTTTATATTCATACCCTCTGTTCCCGCCACCTCTGGGAACCACTGATCTGTTCTCTGTCACTACCATTTTGTGATGTGAGGAGTGACACATAAATGGAGTCATATAGCATGTGACCTTTGTGGCTTCTTTAACTCAGCATAACGCTTTTGGATTCATCCAAGTTGTTGTGTCGTACCATCTGCTCTTGATCTCCCATGTATTGGATCGACATCACTGTGACTGCAATCTAGAGACTGGAACATTGTATGTCTGTTGTTCAGCTCTTATTAGAAGCCTGTGTTCTCTTCTGGCTCACTTATTTGCAAGAAATAAAGACCCATTCAACCTCACCCAAGAAAATTGGAGTTGATTATAAGAATCCAGGACTCTCCCAGGAATTAAAAAATAAGACTCACATTGTAGCCAAGTCTGGAGATGGGAGGTGGTTTTGGATCCAAGCCAGCCTTTGGGGAGGTGGTTTTGGATCCAAGCCAGCCTTTGGGGAGAGTATATGATCACAGTCCCTCTCTCGGGGAGCTGTGTGGTCTCTATAGATGTGCTTTGTCTTCACTCTTTACCAGCTGGCTTTCCCTAATTATATATGCTGTCTGCTTTCTTCTTCCTCCACCTAAGTACTTGGCCATCACAGTGTCTCCCACCTCTGCCCTTAGAATGTTCCTGATTCCAAATAGGGCTTTGGATTCAAATTCCTGGGGAAAAATCTGATTGGTTCTGGCCTCGTGGGTCTCTGGCCATCTGATGAAGTACATTCTCTGTTCTAACCCTGTGTTGAGTGCAGGTGGGATTCAGAAGATTCTTTAGAGGAGTGAGAGTTGGAGGGTGGGGCAGCCCATGAATGACCCCTCTGCTATCTTCCATTAAGAAAGTAGTCTTTATGAAGGACTGTTAACAAGTCCATTACTTTTTTTAGATGTTCATACTTCATGAACATCTTAGATGTTCTTACATGTATGTAACATCTTAGATGTATGAACATCTACTTAGATGTTCTTCTTCATACTTTGATCAAACCAGACCGTAGGAAAGATGTAGTCGGGCCATCTTGCTTGGAGACCAGCTGGCTGCTTTCTCTGAACTGTGCTTTGTTACCCTGCAGGCTTTCACTAAGCTATAATACAAGAACATTTTCTTTTGGTGAGGACATTGCCCATGCAGTGCTTCTAATATGATGCTTCATGTGAGAAATAGATTTTAGTGAAAAATTTAAGGATACACTTTACTTCCTCTAAGAGATTGACGTACTTCCTTCCTCTTGAACAAAGAAAGCTGGGAACACATCATGTATCCTGTGTTGGTGCCCAGGAAACTCAGGTCTCAGTAAGTTGAGGTTTGGCTATCACAGCTGCCCAGCTCCTGATGGTCTCCACCTTTGAGTTCTTGGCCTGGTCTTAGTGTATTCCTCTTTTTCTTGATCCTGAATTTCAAACATGCATTTGTTTCCTGGTAGCCATCTCATAATATTTCAAAGAATGAAGGCTAGTATAAACAAACAAACCAGCAAAACCACGTTAGAGAGAGCAATGGGCTCTAGGGCTTAGTTCCTGGACCTAGTTCCTATCTTGACTGTCCCATTAGGTCTCTTCCAAAAAGCTAATGAGAACAGTCACAGACTTTTCAAGGTGTGAAAACCTAACCAATCACAAAATAGCGTATATTTGGCATTATATCAAGAGTTCTAAGAATCTACCTGCATAATCTCATTTAATCTTTATACACCAAAGGAAATTGATACTGAAGCAAGTTACTTAAAACTCACTAACACCAGAGACAAAAAGTGGTAACTATGTGAGGTGATGGGTATGCTAATTAGTTGGATTGTGGTGAATATTTCAATGTGTAACATATATCAAATCATCAAGTTGTATACATTAAATGTATACATTATACCTTAATAATATATGTATCTATATATACATTATACCTTAATAAAGCTGGAAAAACAAAAATAAAATAAAGCCAAACCAAACCAAAACAAAAACTCACTAAGCATCAGATTCTTCATTTGTGACAAGGAGAAATAATACCTTCCCTCTAAGGATAAGAGAAAGGTTAAATGGGATAAAAGATATATAATACCTAACACATGTGTGATACATTGTAGGCACTCAAAAATATTAGTAGCCTTTCTTACGTTGCCTAAATGTGCACCCCCAGTGGCCTCTCCTGTCATCTCTGGTGAACTTCCTATCTTACATGTGATATTGGATATTGATTTTATCTAATCTAAATGTCTCTGTAGAGCTTTGATTCTCTTTTCTGTGAGTGCTCACCTTGTTTGACTATGGCCAGAGCAGGAGTGATGCTTAAACTCCCCTGTCCAGTCACAAGCACAGAAATGATGATCCCTGGAAAGACATTTTGGATGATAAAGATGAGGTTTTACCTGTAGAAATTTGTAGCAACCCCCTTTGGGGCTGGGAATTAATTAAGGAAATGTTTATTTTCTGGAAAAAAAAATGTAGGATTGACCCTGATGAACCATTTAGCTTTCTTCGGAGGGCTACGAGTTGGTAAGGGGTTGTCACAGAGCAACTCTGGACTCATTGCTGCTGACCTGGCCTCCCTGAAGGGGCTCGTCCATGCTTCTCTGACAAGAATTGCTCCTTGTACTGTGTGCCAGTTGGGAGCCGTTAGGCTTGGCTGTGCCTTTATAATCTTTATTATCATCTATCATGGGGCTCATAAGTATTTAACCAGAGAGACAGCTCCGGAGCTCCAGTGACACAGAACAGGTCAATAGCAGGTCAACTGTTTTATAAAGCTACAGAGGCTGCTTAACACGGTGGCACTTGACAAGGCATCATTGCCAGGCATATCTGAAATGGGCATGTGATCCTCCTCACACAGCTCAGCATGGGGCACCACTTAGAAACTGGGACCACCCTTGTCTCACCCCCGCCTGCAGACCCTTGAAAGAAACACTGGTATTGCCATTAAAAGACCAAAAGAGAATATTTGTGCAGAACCCATGAGATTGCACTTACCTTTCACATCCCTTTAATAGACTGTGGTGGCTAGGGATGATGTTTTCTCATTAATGATGATTAATAATTTCCTGGACATTATTCCAAACCAAGCCGTCCTTGAGACCAAACTGATAGGAAGAATAAGGATGTCACATTTCGTGTTTCCACCCAGTTGATTTAGAATTAAAGGTCTCTTTGAAATGTTTTTCTTGACCCCTCATCTCAGACATTGAATGACTAAGAATCTGATAACACAGGGGGCTTTATTCTCTAGCTGCTGAACTTGACTTCAAATTTTGAATTACACGGGAAGCCAGAATTTTTATAGCTGAGAGTCTCCAGGAAAGGGCGATGTTTGGAAATCTCCTGTAGGAGACTCCAGGGTCATGGAACACCTATGCAGCCCCATGGATCTCCTGTCTCACCTACTTGAACTTGAACTAGAGGGAGAAATTCTTTCTGGGGAGAATGTTTTTGAGCAATAGACTGGAAGCCCGAGTCTTCAATTCCTTCCCCAGACTTCCATATCTTATATAAATTGAGATAATTTCTTTTGGACAACCAGCCTTGGGAAAGCAAATACAACTTCCACTTCCCTTCACAAAGTCCCTGTCTAAGATACCTTTATGTGAGGATTTGGGACACATTTATATTAATCACCTCCCTACAAGGAAAGGGTGGAAGAGCCAAATACAGAGTTAACTGGAGCCCCATCCCTCCCAGACACTGACACTATTGTCCAGAATCTCCAAGGCCTTCAGTATCATCCCAACTAGACTGTTTTCATCCTTTGTTCTTCTCCCTCTCGGGAAACCAGATGTCATGAGCTCAGCAGACCCTGCAATTCCATCTGACACCTTGATGCCTTCCTTTCCTTTGGAACTTTCTTCTCTGGCAGCAGCCAGAAACCTCCCCAAGGAGGATGGATGCTGGGCAAGTGAGAAAGGGACAGAGGGGATGAGCATTCCTAGTCTGGAGGGAAAGATGCCAAAGGGGAAAGAGAATGTCAAACCAGAGCCAGAATGAGCCCCTAAAAACAGCAGTGTATACATATTTAGGGAATATAGTAAGCCTTTATTATTATTATTTATATATGGTAAGACTCATGTGAGTCTATGATTTAAATCTAAGTTTTGATTATTCTGACTGTGTTGCATAGTAAGAAATACATTTTATGTTATGACTTAGTCTACATACCCCGTTTTACAAACATTCACCATTACTTCAATGTAATGACATTTTTTATCTGTCCTATCCCACTCCATTTTTTTCTGTCAAATCCTACCTTATCTATTCAAATCTTTTCCATTCTATTTCATTAAAAAAGAGAATGGTGGCTACCCACTAGATTCATTCCACGATCCATTAATAAATTGTAACTGGCAATTAAAAATAGTGGTTTGTTAAAATTCATGGATGTACAGACTTCTGTGTTCATAGACTTTCAGAACCGTAGATCATCCCTTTCTAGTGTAACTTCATTTTCCACGTGAAGACACTGAACCCTAATGAAGTTGTAATTCAGCCTTGATTATACAGCTGGCTGATGGGAGAACCTATATTTTTGCAAATTCACATGGCGACGCAAGAGGGAGCATAGTGTGGGACAAAGGGGCCCGGATTGGAATTTGTAGGTGAGTTTTGTTTAGAACTCTGTAACCTGGAGCAAATTACTTAAACAAATTGCCTGCAGTTCCTGTAAAATGTGCTGCTGAGGACCAGTTAGGTAAAACGCAGGAGAGGCTTTGTAAATGGTGATGTCCAAACGTAGAGAATAACTGCTTTCCCTGCCTTTTTGCACCTGCAAAGGCAGGTGTTTCTGAATTTCTAGTCCCCTGGCTTTGGGATTGAAACAAAAGTCTGTGTGGTAATTGGCCTCCCTCTTTTCATCATCTACAGACTCCCAAGACCCCTACGTTACCTTTTCTTTTTGTATGATTGGTTTTTTCTTCTTGGTTTTATCTTATCATTTCCTGACATTTCACAACTAAGATCTGTGTTAATGTGTCTTGGCTTCCGGGTCTTCTTAAGTAATTCAAAGTCAATGCATGGTTATAAATCAGTCCATGTAGGGGTGATAAAGGTACTCACAAAAGTCTGTACAGGCCTGCAGCAACCACTGGATTGGTGTCTCTCTGAATGTGAGAAATGGAAAGGGGCAGACCAGCCATCTGGAAATTCATCTAAGTGGTTCCATCTGTTCTTAAGAGAATGAGGACATTCCATAAACAGAATTGGTAGGGATGAGTAAGACATGTGGATCCTGTCATCAGTTGGTTTCAAGGAAGAAGCATGTTGCCCCTGGGGCTTACAAACACATGAGATTTTCTCTGATGTGAAGGTAAGCAAATGGAAATGGTCTCACACCAAGAGAAGTGTCTCCCGTGGTGGCTTCAGACAGCATCTGGAGGGTTGAGTCTTGATCACAGGTGGCTTTGTCTGGAAAGAGGTTCAGTTGGCATCAGTCCCTGTGAGGTTCTTGGTTTGCATGTTCAGGTTCCACAGGGACATACGAGTATGCCCGAGGAGGAGGGGGTGTGTTGGAGTGTGTTGTGGGATCCCGTAGCAGCTCCTCAGACTTGGATTACCCCAGCTTAGTGCTCTCAGAAGCAGAATTGAGCTTGGTCTGGGCTCATGATCAGCCTGAGGCCATTTCTCTGAACTGCATTGGAAGAGGTTCAAGGGACTGGAGTTCACTCCTCTAAGGACCTTGATATGTCTTAGAACCACAGGAAAAGTTTGCCTGGCAAACATTTAAATAAATCCATCTGCTTATCCTTCCTGTTCCATATTTGAAAGATAAGGCAAGGATAACACTCATTTTGTTTTTTCTCCTATCAACATAAATTGTGCTCAAATATCTGGTTCAGTTTCTTTAGTAATTTATGCATTCTCAGCTCAGTGATTTTCTGCAGAACCAGCCTTTTATGAGAAACTAGAATTTTCCTGGGGAGAAAATTGCCTTCTCTGTCACTGTAGTCTATATTTGGTGCATAACCACCTGTGTGACATGACCTGAGTTTTCACATCTAAAATGAAGAAGCTGTACCTAGAGAGGACATCTTTTTGTGGTGGTTAAGAGCACAAATTTCGAGAGCCAGGCTGCTTGAATTTTGATCTCTACTTTACCTCTTACTAGGGGTATGGCCATAAGAAAATTACTTAACCTGTCTGAGTTTCAGTTTTTTTCATCTATGAATTGGTGATGGTAATAATAGTATCTGTGTCATGAAAATGGTGTGAGTTAATGCAGCACCCATTTATAGTAACTGCTAGCTGAGATGTAGTGGTTTTCTCACTTAGATGATCTCTGAGGTCCCCTATACTTTTAAAAGGGGGTGTTAAGGTTATAATAGTGCCATTTTACATGGGAATAACTATTGTTTATAAGATTTGTTCCCATATATTATCCTCTAGAGGAGGTTGAGGCTGAAAAGTTAGGGGACCTGTTTAAGGACATACTTTATAAGAGGAGCAGCTGAGTTTAGAGCTGAGCCATCTGACTTCATTTCTGGTACTTTCCTTGCATGATAATGTCATTCAGCTAGGTATTGCTATTTCCCTCTTAATAGCCCTCCTTTTGATACTTCTCATTATATTAAGATAGTGCCACCCTTCTCCAAAGTACTGGGTACCACCAGGGACCCAAGCATCCATGACTTTTTCTGCCCCTTTCTATTTTAATTAAGATAACACTAGCTTCTATAACAGATAAACTAAAAACTCAATGGCTTAACACACTAGAAATTTACATCTCACTCGTGTAAAGCACAGTATCAGTGTTTTCAGTTCACAGTTGGTAGGTGACCTTCCATGTGGTTATTCAAGAACACAGGCTTCTTTCAGAAGCCTCCTCCAGGACCTTAGAATTCTCTCTTTCCGGGTGGTAGATGAGGCCAAAGACCATGAAGGTTTTTCATTCACTTTGAACCCTAAGTAACACACCTCACTTCCTTTTATGTTTGAATGGCAAAAGCTACTTGTGTGGCCCCACCTAGGTGGTAGGTAGGGCAGGGAAAGGTGGTCCCTGTCTGGGCAGTCCCTTTCTGACAAAACCCTAGGGAAGCATGAATGTTTGGTCATCAGTTTGCCATCTTGGTCACACGTATTCACCCCACTTTCAATAACCTGCCAGTCATGCCTATTCTCTCTCCAAATATTCTCTCATAATGGTGCTCCACTTTCATATCCATTGTCATCACCCTAGGTCGGGCCCTTCTAATCTCATTGTAAGATACTATCCTCCTTAAGTAATTTCCTTCCTTCCATTCTCCACATTTCCCCATGTCTCCTGCATGCCACAGCCAGATTAATCATCCTGATCTACTGTTTCAGAATGTCATTTTCATTGGTTCCATTCAGCAGCAACTCAGTGGTGATGGGGCTCCTATTCACACAGTGATAGGTGCTGAAGGGACCCAGAAATGAACAATAGCTTGTCCCTGCATTTAAGCTGGTTACAATGATCTATAGAGCAGGACAGGGAGTAAGTGCTGGGATAGAAGTATCAATAAATTGATGTATGTGTATAGAGGAGGGAAATATTAATTTCTCAGAAAGGAAGAGCAATTTAGTTAAGAATTATTAAGGAAAATGAAGCACAAGCCTTGGGAGTAGGTAATGAGAGTACATGTAGTTTCTGAAGCAGCTCAAATCTTTGGGCCAAAGTGAATTTCATTCCAGGGAGGTGAGAGAGGTCCAGCTGAAACTGCTGAGTAACTGGGTACACTTTGGGCATGGTGGTGATTTGGAAAGGTGCTGAGGGATAAAGATAGGTCGATTTATGAATATTCAGTAGCCTAGTGAGTTTGATATCTGTATCTAGAAAAATTATAAAACTTACTAGTAAGTAGATGGGATGAACCTGGGTTTGCTATGAACAAATCATCTCAGACTGGTCTTGTTTTATCTCTCTTCATAGGGATTAAGGGTCCCTTAATATGGTCATTAGAGTTAAAGATCAATGGTAGATGTTCATTTTATCTGGATTTCAGTTAGAATTTTGATCAGTTCAAACAAACAAAGATCATATGGAGAATTTGGAAGAACAGTGTGGCCTGGATGATGGTATAACTTGGCATATTAAGTTGTTAAATGAATTAATTTAAACTTGGGAGGAGGGTTTTAAAGGTGTTCCAAGAACCTGTTATTGCTCTCATTCCCTCCCCCCCCCCCCCCCCCCCCCCNGTGGAAGACTTGATGCTCAGATTTGTGGTTGATATGAATTTGAGAACTAAGCTAATATCCTTAAAGTAGTGAATTCTTTTTAAAATTCTCTGGGTACTTTTTTAAACTTGAGTTTGGAATGAAAAAAGACAAATGAGATATTGTCCTATGTATGATAAATTTCCTCTGTATATGTTTATCCCCTTCAGAAAAGATAGAAGCCAAGAATTTCTAATTATATTTTGGCTCAGAACTGATCATGTATTAAAAGTTAACTTTGTACCAGTCAGCACCACTCAGCTGGAAGGATGTTCTTGCCTATTACATTTAAAAAAGAAGTGGTCAAATAGAAGTTAGACCCTGAATCCTCTGCCTGGGTTTTAGGAGGAAATAAGTTAATGATTTATGCTGTCCTGCCTACTCCCTCAGTCTCTACCCTGTTCCTACTTCTGAAATTATATTATAGCCTTGGGAAAAAGGATCTGTGAGAAGTTGGCTGTGCTCTGATGAGCAGAAGTTTGGAAATTCAGCATAAATATTTGAACCCTGAGCACTAAATGGAAGTTCTGTGGTTGGGAGATGTCTAAAGGCCCCACTCTACTCCCCTGGGTACTTTGGGATGAAAATCAAGGGACCCACTAAGTTGAACCATTGGTTTAGATGGAATGATTAAACTCATGACACCACAGCCCACTCCATACCAATGGGAAGGGCACTGGAGTGTCTTCTACTCTTGGGCCAGGGGTGAAGGAATATGTGGTGGTTCCATGCTCCTAGTAAGATGACTTCTTTTCTTTTATAAATGCCCAGTGCTGAAGAGTCCTTCATGCAGTTGAGTCATGCAAAGGGCTGTCTTTTGAGTCAGCCAGGATGTATATCTGAAAATATATATGGCCCCTTGCTAGTAATGTCGTAGAGGGCATTCCTAAGCAGGGCAGGAAACAGAGAGACTTTAGGGGAAGAAGTCTTTGAATATCCCCTTGAGTACCAAAAATATCCAAACTCCCACGTTGCCATTTATAGCCTCCACTGTCTGATAAGGAGCTAACTTCAGCATCAGAAATATTTGGGTTTTAGTCCAGTTCTGCCACTTTATTTTGAAACATTGAATAAGTTAGTTTACCTTTCTGTACCTCAGCTTTCTTGCCTGTAAAATGGGGGATATAATAATATGTCAACAGTTAACTCCTCAAGAGACAACTGAAATAATCTCTTGATCAAGCGTAGCTCAGTTTGCTGGACTTACTTCAGTAAAAGAGAGATCACCATTTGGCAAAGACTCTAGTGTCTCCAGAGGAGTAAGTCAGGAGAGGGAGTTACAGGGTTTTAGAGCCGAGACTGCATGACTTTAAAGTGGGTCTTTTTTTTTTTTTTTTAAGATTTTATTTATTTATTTGACAGAGAGTGATCACAAGCAGGTAGAGAGGTAGGCAGAGGGAGAGGGGGAAGAACGCTCCCCGCTGAGCAGAGAGCCCGATGTGGGGCTCGATCCCTGGACCCTGAGATCATGACCTGAGCTGAAGGCAGAGGATTAACCCACTGAGCCACCCAGACGCTCCTTTAAGGGGGGTCTTGAAGAGCAGGAGAGGTTGGAATTGTGTAATATAAACCAACAGCTTTGGGTGAGTGGACACTGAGGCAGAGGTCTAGAAGCGAGCTATTTTAGGTACTTCATAGACTTATCTGCCAGGGGTAAGTATTTCAGGAACAAGTAGCTAAACTATTTTTGCCTGGTCCTAATATTGTTTCCAGGAATAGGAAAGTTTCAGTTAATATTTACCTCATAAGGTTGTTAGGAGGATTACATAAAATAATGGACAAAAGTATCTACTTTATACTTATATTAATGATTGTTGTCCATTCCTTTATACTCCCTATGTTACTGTGGCCAAAGGAAACCCCACCTTTATATGTCAATACCTTTATAAATATCCTCTCATCTTGGAATCTCCTCTCTCAACTAGCTATTCTAGAGAAATATAAAATTTCAAAACTGCTCAATGTCTTTCCTTCAGCCTGCCTTCCTAGACCTCTCCCAGTAGGAAGAAATTTTGTCTTCTGAACTGCATGTCTTCATTTGGAGCTTTCCATTGTGATACTCATTGCATTCTACTTTCTACCTATGATAGTGATGTGCATCTGGATATTACTTCTCTTGTTAGACCCTAAAATCATGCTTTTGTCCCTATAGAACCCACCCTCACCCCGGCCCAGAGTGCTCAGCCTTTTCTGTGGAGTGGTTCTCTAGATGTTTGCTGACTTAATAAACATAATTTATTATTGATCAAACCTAAAATTGAAGATCTTAGATAACAACTGCAGCTCAAAGCAAAGCCTGGGGGCGCCTGGGTGGCTCAGTGGGTTAAAGCCTCTGCCTTCGGCTCAGGTCATGATCTCAGGGTCCTGGGATCGAGGCCTGCATTGGGCTCTCTGCTCAGCAGGGAGCCTGCTTCCTCCTCTCCCTGTTTCTCTGCCTACTTGTGATCTCTCTCTGTGTGTCAAATAAGTAAGATAAAATTAAAAAAAAAAACCAAAAAAAAAAAAAACCCCCAAAAAACTTCAAAGCAAAGCCTGGGTCTTTTTGCATACTTTGCACACAGTAGGTGAATCCATTGCCTTGAGCTATCAGCAAATATGCCTGGATGATGCCAGATAGATAATATGGAAGAGGCATGTGTGCAGAAATAGCAAATAGGCTGTCATGCAGAAAATGGTGGTAAGGGAATGCAAAGAACTAGTAAGTAAAGTCAGAGATATGGACAAAAAAGGCCATTTCAAACATGAAACGTTGGCCATTATTCATGGCTAATGATCCAACTAGGGAAGACCAACTAGCAAATTCATTAAAGGATCCTGCTTCCCTTAGGTCATGGTCATTGCTTGTTAAGTTACCACATTGACCAACATGTCCCTACTTGGGATCCATTTGGCAGGTTCCACAACATTTTTGAAGTTAACCTTCAAACTAGAGGCCTAATGTTTAAGTTAAAAACTGATTATGTTAATTTAATATTCATCAAAGCTCCCATACATAACTTATTAAACATTTTAATGAAGAAACATGTCACATTGTTTTATAATAATAGCTACCATTTTATAAATGTGGTGCTTTATTATACATTAACTCATAGAATCCTCACATAACCCTATGAGGCATTTTTTACCCCATTTCCCTTGAAGAGGAACCAAGGTTCAGAGGGGTTAAGTTACTTGCCCAACATCTCTTAGTCACCAAAAGGTGGAGCCCAAATTCAAACTTCAGGTTGGTTTCACTCCAAAATCATATTTTAAACACAGAAGTAATGGGATATACATATACTGATATATATTAGACAAGGCTGTCACCGAAAAACAAGATTGTTTTACTACGTGAAACTGATGTTTTGGAATGGGAGAGACGTTGTGGAAGAGACAGTATATGAATATTATATGTGAATTTATATGAGTTTTTCTAAAAATCTTACAGAGGTTTAATTAGGTATGCATATATGCATATATACATAAATTCAACTAATTATTAGTAATGAATAAAAATACCATTTCTATCAAATTTGCTTAATTGGCCTTAGTTATATCAGTTTTATACACTCTCACATACATGTTAGGGATGCAAGAGATATATATTTATTAATAAGTGCTGGGGGAATAGACTGAATAGTCGAATATCAAAGACGTAAAGTTTACTTCTCTATTTATATACATAAACTAACAGGTATAAAATAAACACAGGACTCTTAGAGCCTTGAGTGAGCTCTGCTCTAAAACTCTAAGATGAATGAGCTGAGATTATATGTAATTTTTCATAGTTGTTTTATTTTTCCTACCAAAAGCCGATAGGTTCATATAGAAGCTAACGAAAGTGGTCAAGGGTAGCAAAGACTAACAATTGACTTTGCATTTAAAACAAATGCATTTAGACATTAGGCTTTAGACTTTGCATTTAAACACTAAAAACTATCTTTTCAAATAGTTTTCCTGTCCCCACAATCATAAAGTAGACTATTTTCCTTAGTCACTTGTGGCTGCCCTTTTCCACAAAATGACTGGGACTCTTACTAAAGTAACATCATTTTGACTGAGGGTATTTCTGGTGTTTCTTGTACTTCTCCCTTTTTCCCTCTTCTAGCAGGTGTGGGGAGGAAGCGTTTGCAGCTGCCCCTCGGGATGGGTGGCTCCCGGCATGTCCTGCTGGAGGGTCAAGGATGACTCGGGAGAGGGCTCCCAGGGTTCCTGGGTCAGCATGTCTGTGCCTTCCCGACCCGAGAGGCAGTTTCCACTATTGCTACCTCCCTGCTTTCTCAGCTCGTTCATCTTACAGAACTTTAGAGCAGACCTTCAAGATCACCTGGCTTCCTGTTTGATTTTATTGACTTGGAAACTGAGGGCCAGGTAGGCCTAGTGGTCCCCCAGTGTGGGGACCAGCAGCATCTGTCTCCCCTGGGAACTTTATGGAAATGCACATTCTCAGGTCCCACACCACACCTCAAGACTCAAAAATGCTGGGGTGGGGCCTAGCAATCTGCATTTTAACCAGCCTTCCAGAGGATTCTGATTCAGGTTCTAGTTTTCAAAGCACTGGCTTAAGGGGTGCCTGGGTGGTGCAGTTGGACTCTAGGTTTCCGCTCAGGTCATGGTCTCAGGGTCCTGGGTTGGAGCCCTGTGTCTGGCTTCCTGTGCAGCCAGACCTCCTTTCTCTCCTCTCCTTCTGCTCTCCTACCTCTCCTCTTTCCCTCCCCTGCCCTGCATCCAGGGACATGCGCATTCTCCCTTTCAAATCAATCAATCAATCTTTAAAAACAAAACAGAACACTGGCTTGAGGGCGCCTGGGTGGCTCAGTGGGTTAAAGCCTCTGCTTTCGGCTCAGGTCATGATCTCAGGGTCCTGGGATCGAGGCCCGCATCGGGCTCCCTGCTCAGCGGGGAGCCTGCTTCCCCCTCTCTCTGCCTACCTCTCTGCCTACTTGTGATCTCTCTCTCTCTCTCTCTCTCTCTCTCTCTCTCTCTCTGTCAAATAAATAAATAAAATCTTAAAAAAAAAAAAAAAGAACACTGGCTTGAGCCATTTGTGCAAACTCACACAGCTGACAGCAGGGCACAAAGCCAGTTTCCTGACACCCAAAGGAGAGCTCCATGGCTCTGCTTCTGCCCCTCTTGGAGCTTCACTCACTGCGTGGTTCCCACCCCACCCCCCACTGCCCCTTGGCTTTCTTTTGTAAGCTGGCATTTGTTCATTTAGTTTTAATGAGGTCCGATCTAGCCGCCTCTCCCCGCTCTCAGCTTGCTGAAAGATCTAAGTTCAGGAGCTATTACCTAATTATATTAATTTCATGTCTGGGGATTTTAACAATTTCTGCAAATTGAAGTTTTAATATTACCACAAATCCTTGCCCTGAGCAGAGGTATTGTTAGTTCCCCTCGTTCCTAGATTTTTCTTTGCTTTTCAAGCAAAGTTCAGCCGTTGAGCTGCTGTATTTTCTTCCAGTTTCTGAGTAGACAAGAAAGGCTCCTGCTCTTTCATGAGCAATATTCTTTTTCTAGTGACAGGTTTGATCCTATCCTGACAAAACTGCATGCCAGGATTACCCCTTTCAACTCCGTCCTCAAAGCACCAGCCTCAGCGCTGCTCCTTCACCTCCCATGTTGAAAGAATGAGGCTCTCCCTCTGCCCCGTGGACCATGCATGGACCGTAGGCAGGGCAGACACCTCGTCTGACCACCCCCCCCCCAC